>MNCI01023951.1:380497-390630 GCA_015680685.1 Gnetum montanum | reverse complement strand
ACTAATCGCGATAAGTAACCGATTCCTTAACTAGCCGTACACACCCGTAGATGCTCATAGCTAAGTCCTACTCACACCACGCTATGAAAGAAATAAATAACATTAAATAAATAAAAAATAAATAAACTAAGTGAATGTTGCAATGATGAAGTAATCTCGATCTTTATTTCCGGTCATGTGCGTGTCCAAGTACGGCACACTCGAATAAAGACACCGTACAATTACATTCACCACACTGCGGGCAGACACGGGAAAAAATCTAACTCTGGAGGGATCAAACTGCCAGAGCTTCGCTACTCTAAAACTGGGATGTCGAACAAGGGAGAGCCGCCTCTTATTTATAGACATGGCGGCAGACTGCGATATCGCGTACGCGATATCATAGGGAAGGACGCGATATCGCGTACGTGATATCGCGGGGGATGCGATATTGCGTACGTGATATCGCGGCCGATGCAAACCGCGTCTCATCACACACTAAGGGAAATCTTCCACACTGAGGGGGGAAGGTTCCAAGCTATGCATGTAGTCTTGACATTGGGGGAAAGGTTTTCACATTGAGGGGGAACTCTCATCCCTCTACATTAGGGGTAGTTGAGATTTATCCCCTGTAGGTGTTTCCAACGTAGAAAAGTATATAACCCCCATAAAACCCATCAAATTGTCATTTTTAGCATCCCAAAAGGTATTTTTGACTCCCCAAGGCCAAATATATACACTAGGAGAATTTTTTCACTTAGGTAATTAGGCTTTGACCAGTTATGAGGCATTATTTAATTCCAAAATTATGAAGTATGTGAGATTGCCCTCCATGGGTTACAATTTCCACATTTACAATCAAATTTTACCTTAGGTTTCATGGGGTGAAGGATACTTGATAAAAAATGATTATAACATGAAAATATTTGTGGTGTTTCAGTGTTCCCTCTTTGTTGGTATCTAGAGGATTAACTTGAGAGACATTGACAAAGAATACAAAACACCACTGTAGGTCCATCATTGACGTTTGCTCTCTACACTTGATCCAATCATGCCAAACCATGTCAAAGAGTGCTTGTGATGATGGGATAAGACTTTGATGATGATATGACAATGAGGTCATTATGTAGATGGTTATGAAGGCTAACAATGTATTCCAAATGTTGTCATCATGGCTATATCATGTTATTAATATGTTTTGAAGTGTTGGTCACTCGACAATTGCATTTGAGGACCCAGTCACTTCAATCCTAGGTTACCTTGGGCATTGGGATTTGAGGCTTTCTTTGATTATTCTATCTCTTGCAAATTTGCTTCCTAATTTTTTTGTGAGGTGAGACATTCATTAGGTCTAATTGCCATGGCCAGTTTGACATGGTTTTCCCATTGAGTGAGTTGTGTTACACTTAATGGACTTGGTGGTTATCCCATCAAATGAGCTGTGTTATGTTTGATGGACTTAATGATTTTCCACTGAATGAGTTGCATTACATTCAAGTGGACTTGAAGATGGAGCATCATGAAGATACAACTATAGTGCATGAATGTCAAATATTGGTTAACATTATTACTCAAGGCATGAAGGGTTATAATGATGCTATGGGGTTAGGCTCATGAAGTCGTATTAGATGGAGGAAAATGGTATAATTTCTCTTATCATAGTAGGACAAACTCACAAAATCTTACACATCAAGGTTATGCAGTGACTTGATGCTATGATGAGTTGCATGCTTACGATGGCCCTGAATTTCATCCTACAAATACAACTCCAAGAGGAGAAGAAAACCAAGCAAACAAAGTATGTTATAAATTTATAATGCATATATAGGCGGCATGAAATGATAAAACTAAGCTACCTAGGTCACCAAGTTTTCTAGTTTAAAGAAGTGATGGGCCATGGTACTAGTTTAAGGCCTTATAAGGCCATGATGCTAGTTTAAGGTTGTAGTGTACCATGGTGCCAGTTTAAGGTCTTGGTAGGTTGTGTCACTAGTTTTAGGCCTTGGAAGGCCATTGTAAGCTAGCTCACTTGTTGATGATCATTGGATACATGTAATATGTCTTCAAATAGGAATGATTAACTAGATTGGCCAACTCATTTCCATCAATGTTGGTTGTCTTGAATGCTTCATTCACATAGGCTCTAGTGGTCCTTCCTAGTTGGCTAAGAATTTAACTGCACGCTCATGGACAACTTTGAGGACTAGGTCATCCTCCTTGATCTTATTCTTAGTTAAGTTATGGTGGTGTTGCCATTTCTGCCTCTCTTAATAGTGTTCGATGTGAGCAAGCGCTTGCATATGTTGCTCCTCCACCGAGTCTAGGACCACTGTCCACAACTCCTTATTTTACTCATCGTTTATGAAGTTAGTTAAGGCTACTCAAAGTGATAGCACTTGCACTTCAAGAGGCAAAATAGCTTCAAACTCATAAACTAGGCTATAAGGGATTACACTAATTGTCATGAGATAGGTTGTTCTGTAGGCCCATAGTGCATGGACAAGTCACTTATGCCATTTGCACGTACTATTATTAAGCATCCTCCTAAGCAAGTTGATGATGGCCTTGTTGCTAGCTTCTCTTATCCATTGGCTTGAGGGTAATAAGATGATGAAAAAGAATGCTTAATGCCTAGGTTGTGACAAAAATATTTCATTTCATGGCTACTAAATTATGATCCATTATTTTTAACTATGGTTATGGGTATGCTAAAATGGGCTACAATGTTGTGTAGGATAAACTTTCAAAATTGCTCAAATGTAGTCTTCCTTAGGAGAATAGCTTCAATGCACTTGGTAAAGTATTCGGTTGTAGTGATGATGAAGTTATACCTTGTGGAAGACTTAGGCAATATAGGTCCAAAAATATACAACCCCCATCATTGAAATAGCTAAGTGATTTGAGTTGTATGTAACTCAGTTAGTGATATATGTATTAGGTTACTATGCCTTTAGCACGTGTCACATTGCTTAACCTTCTGCATGCAGTCACCTTCCATATGGGGCTAGTAGTAGCCTAACCATATAATATTAGCCACCATAGCTCTATGTCCTATATGTCCCCCACAAACACCCTCATGAACCTTCTCTAGGATTTTTTTGCCTTTAGTTTTACCCAAGCACTTTAGTAATATGCCATCGTAGGATCATCGACATAATGGGTTATCACCTACGATGACATACTTCTTCGAGCATTTACGTACAATGTCCTTTTGAGTAGTTGTTAGGCCTTATGAGGATTTTCCATGAATAAGGTAAAATTTGATATTTTCATACCATTTCTTGAAAGGAGTAGTATGAATGATGACCACAAAGGTATCCTTAATGCTTTGCATGCTGGGAATAGAACAGTTCATAGTTCAGGTGGTCAACTTACTAAACACATCTGGTGTAACACTGATGGCTAATGTTGCGATTGCATTAGTTACACCATTCTCATTTTAGAGTATGTGTTGGGTATTAATGTCTATGAATTGTTGTAACAACCACTTTTCTAGGTCACAATAAGATTGTAAGTATTTGACTTTACACACATAGACCTTGGTTACTTGGTTAGCCACAAGTTGAGAGTCGCCTTTGATTGTTAAGTGTCAAATTCCTAGGTCATGAGATACTATCATCCCTCTAATAAAACCCTCATACTCCACTATGTTGTTGGTGCATGAAAACTCAAAATGATAGGCAAAGGGTTGGATTTTACCAAATGGGAGTGTTATGATGGCAACAGCATTGGCCCCATGGGTAGTTGACCTTCATGAAAGTGCATGACCAACTTATAATCCTTGGGCACTTGGCTAACAATGTTAATGTGCTCATTAGAAATTCAAGATCTATGGTTGCTTGGTCATTGATAGGTAAAACTATGAGTTGTATAGCTATAGCTTGACCTTTCATTGAGGGTTGAGAGATGTAATGAAGGTCAAAATTTGTGATTATGGCTTTCCATTGGGCTATAAGGATACTTTCATAGATATTATTTGTTATTTCTTTGAGCACATTATCTTTGCAAATGACATTAACTTGGCTTCTGAAAAGATAGTGTCTCCACTTCTTCAATAAGAAGACTAGTGTTAGACAATACTTCTTAACTTGAGTGTATTGGGTCTCATGGGCAACTAGTGCATGGATAAGGTAGTATATTAGCATCTCTACTTCATCATCAAATTTCTAACAAAGTAGAGAAGCAATGGATGTGCCAGAGATGACAAGGTAGATGTAAAATTGTTTACCCTCATGCAAAGGATAGACTATCGATAGTTGTGCTAGCTCTTTCTTAAGGTTTTCAAAGGCCTCTTGACACTGAGCCATCCACTCATAGTGAACTGCTTTCTTAAGTAAGTGTTGCATGGGTTGTAGTTTATCGATAGGTGTAGTGATGAACATACAAATAAATTACAATTTTCCTTGTAATCCTTCAGGCTTCTTAAGGTTAGTAAGCATAGCTAATTTGGATATGGCCTTAATCTTATCAGGATCGCCACATATCCCTACTTCAAATACTACAAAGTCAAGCATCTTACTAGTCTTGACATTGAAGATACATTTTTTGGGATTGAGCCTAAGTTCATACTTAAGGTATCATTTAAGCACAAGATCTAGGTCATTAGCATGATCATTGGTTACTTTGGACTTAACAACTATATCATCCATGTAATCACTGAGACATCCTAGCATGTAATTGTTGAAGATATAGGTCATGACTCATTGATAAGTTTCTCCCATGTTCTGAAGGCCAAAGGGCATCATGGTATGGCAAAAGGTACCCTAAGGGGTCATGAAGGTTATGCTAAGTTAGTGCTATGGGTTAATCCTAATTTGGTTGTACCCTAAGAGCCCATCCACAAAGGACAATAAGGCATGTTCAGTTGTAGTATCAATAAGCTCATCAATACTAGGCAAAGAGAAGTTGTCCTTGATAGTTACTTTATTTAGGTCTTGTAAATTGATGCAAATACAGATACTTCCATTTTTCTTAGGGACTACCACTATGTTGGACATCCATTCTACATAGTTGACAACCCTAATGAAAGCAGCTTAGTAGAGCTTTGAGATCTTATCACAAATTTCCAAGGCCAAATTAGGTCTAATCTCTTGCACTTTTTGGTTAATTAGTCTAATGCTAGGGCGAAGTATGATGTTGTGTTGGACCAAATGTGGGTATAGGGCTGACATATCTTCATATGACTAGGAAATAGCCTCAATGTTTCCTTGTAGGACCTTGGTGATGTCTTGAGCCTATTGAGGTTCCAATGAGAAACCTCAACTAGAGAGTCTTCAATTATGTCACCCACCTCCAAGTCAAGGGTTTTTGACTAGGTTTTCAAGCCATTCTAGAGGTTTCTCTATTGAGGCTATGTGGTTGACAAGACTCTTAGGCTTAAGATCTAGGCAATCAGGGTTGATATACTATTCTACATCACCATGAGGCCCACTAAGGTTCAAAGGTAGATTGATATGCTTCCAAGCACTCATACTTTAATCTTGCATGTTAGCAAAAAGCATATTAAGTGGCACATGGGTAAAAGTAAATAAACAATGCTTAAATGCCATAAAGTTATGTAAATACATGCTATTCTAATGTAAACAGGGTCACCTAAGGTTATAAATAGAGTAAAAACAAGTAAACATAGTGCAACAAGGGTCAAATAAAGGGAAGCATGAGAAATATGACTACAAATGATCAACAAGGATCACAATATTGCTAGTTTTAGGCCTTAGCCAGCCATGATGCTAGTTCAAGGTCATTGTGAGCCATGGCCACATGGTGTTAAAGGGGGATTAGGGAAGCTAAAATCTCACTATTTGATACCAATCAAAGGAAAAAAAAGAAAAAAAAAGAAAAGAAATAAAAAGGAAAATAAAGCTATAATAAGGCAAATAAAGATCATACATGGCTATATAAAGATGATAAAGAGGTTATTAAGGTCAATAATGCAATATAAGGCTAAAAACAAGTTAAAACATCATGTAATAAGGTCAAATCAAGCAAATAAAGCTACATATGATCAAACTTGGCTAATATAACATTAAAAGGATTAGGTTTTGTAAGTTTTAGGCCTTAGTGGGCCATGGTTTGAGTCTTCAAGGCTATTAGGTGAGTTTGATCATTAGTTAGGGTTGTTTCTGGGTTATTTGGACCTAGAAATCAAGAGTTTTGAGGCTTCCACATTGGGACCCCCCTTGTTTTCATGCTAGTTAGTGTAGAAGAAGGAACCCTCATGGAAACTATGAAAAGTGGATTTTAGGACATCCAGATGTCCAAAATTGAGGTTCTAGGGCCTTTCCAAGGTAAAGTAGGGCTAGATTTGCCAAACTTAAACTCTCCAAAGATCAGTAAAGGTTAAAAAGAAAGTTTTGGAGCTTAGCCCCCTTATATCCATGTTGGCTAGCATGGAAAAAAGGGGGCTCAGCATGGAAAACCAAAATCTAAGTAAAAATAGGAGCAAACATGATCAAATAGGTAGCTAGAACCTTGATCTAGAAGTTGTGCATCCTCTAGTTTCATTTTGAGACTATTTGAGTTAGTTTTGAGTGTCAAAATATGTTGAGATGGCTTCCTCCCTTCTTCCATGTTGGGTACAACCTCCCCAAATGGAAGAATGAGGAAAAACTTGTTTCATGGATTCAAGGTGGTTTCGAAGCACATCGTCTAGGTTTCTAGGCCCCTAGGGTTGTAGATCATGGTTTTGCAAGTTTTTAACTAATTTTGATCATATTTAGAGGTCATGCAAGGGCATTTAAGGTCTTACCCCTTTATTTCCATGTTTGAGAAGTTACTCTAGCATGAAGGATTTGGGGAAATTATTTTTCAAAGCTAAAATAAGGCCAAAGAGTCATAATCTTAAGGCTATGAGGTCCTAGGCTTCTTTGGCATAGAATTTTTGTCTCTAAGAGCATCATCTTACCATCAAAAGTGAAAAAGCATATTTCATACATTGTTTCAATGCTACCCAACATGGAAGGAACCTTCTCCAACATGAATGGGATAAGAATCCTAGATCTAGACCAATTTGGATCACAATCGACCATGCATGCTAGCTCCCAGGGTTTTAGGTTAAAATTTGGTAGTTTTTGGTGTTTTTAGTGGTCCTTGAGCTTTTTACCTTTCTTCCATGATAGGGATGGGATGCTCAACATGAAAGAATGGGGGAAATAGTTTTCAATCATTTAGAATCAGTTTCCTAAGGTTTGAAGGCTCTAATGGGTGTTGATAGGATTCTAGGGTGCATGCAATGTCATTTAATGTCATTCTCTGGTGTCTATGAGCCCCAAATGAGTCCCCCACTTAGTCTTCATGTTAGCTAGCATGGAAGAGAGGGTTTCCAATGTGGAAGAACCACAAATCTTAGATCTAGATCAATTTTAGTTTCTATTGACCATGCATGTGTGCTCCCAGGATTACTAGGGTTGAGGACTAGGGTTTAAGATTAAGATTGATCAATTTGAAGGTTTTCTAGGTGGCTTTTAGGCTTTCCCCCTTTTCTTCCATGCTAGCTAGTAGGGAAGAGGTGGCGCATAGAATGGAAGAACTAAGGGACTTTTTTTTCTTCTATTTTTTATCATTCCTAGCCATGCATGTGGGGCTCTAAGGTTACTAGCATCGACTATTGCTACCTAGTATCAAAATTTGGTTGTTTTAGGGGTTGTTAAGTGGTTTTTAAGGTTTCCCCATTTCTTCCATGCTAGGGTTCCTATGCTTAGAATGGAAGATTAAAGGGACTAGCTTTTTAGTTATTCATAATCAATTTTGGAGAGTCTGGGGTTTCTAGGATGAGTAGATAAGGTTTTGGAATGCACACAAGGCTTTCCAATGTTTATTTGAGGTATATAAAGCCTATTTTTGAGTTCCCCCAAATTTTCCCCTACTTCCACTCTATTCAACATGGAAGAGATGGCTTCTAGCATGGAGGAACTAGAGGGCTCCAATTTTTGCTAGTTTTGTCTATGCATGTGTATCCATAGGGTCATTGGTGTTGACTATCGATGCCTAGGATCAAAATCTAGTGACTTTGAGGGTCATGTGAGGGTTTTTAGGATTTTTCCCATACAGCCATGTTAGGGCTAAGATGATCACCATGCATGAAATCCTCCTCAGCATGAAGAACCCAAAGGAGGCAATTTTTGATCAATATAGGTGATTTTCAAAAGTTTGGTAGCTTTTAGAAGGATTGGGTTACTCCTAAAAGTCAAACTACATGCAAAATTCAATAGTGTTGGCTTTGCCCCTTCCACCCACACTAATATTGGAATTATTAGCATGGATGAGGTCCTCCCTAGCATTGAAAAACCTTAGGGAGTTGATTTTTATTGATTTTTAGCATTCTAGTGGCCTCCAGAGAGGCTGTGAAGGTTTCAATGTTAATACTAGATAGTTTGGCATTGTTTTGTTACATCTAAGATCCTCAACTAACCTTCTTAGCTCCGTTCACCTTGTTTCCACTATAGAATATGATGAATAGATGTTCCACAATAAAATTAGATAGATCTTATTGTTGGCACATTTGGCCATTCCATGGAATAGTAAGACTCATCTTGAACATTATTGTAAGAGTAGGAGAATGTGAATGTGTTATTTCATATCATTGGTATAGAATTTAGGGGGTGGCCCAAAATGGAATATTGGTGTGGAAAACAAAGAATACTAGGAATAATCATGTTGCTACATACAATAGTCCAAAAATATGTTTTTTTCTTAAAAAAGGAGAGAGGATATACTACCGTAGCATTTTTTTAGTCTCTCAAGGAGGCAGTGATAAGGTTTGAAGGAATAAACAGTAAAATTTTTAATATGGAGAAACGTTGGTTCGAGCTTCAAAGGTTACCCAGGGTGAGAGTCACGAAAATGGAGAAGAGATGGGTTGCAATCTCTGAAGAAGTGAAAACAATGAAACCAAAAAACAAAGATCATTTCATAAATGACGTAGGCCTACATTCTGAATTTTCTCCTTTGAAAACACATGCAAATCACGACCCTGGTTCAGACACACATAACTGCGGAAGGTTTTAGATCTACAAAAAAAATGCAGAGAAAACAAAAACAAAGTGATGCAAAATAGGAAAAGGCCCTAAATTTCTCTGAAATCATGGTCCTGCGGTGCTGCACCTTCTCAACTCGTTGGAAGAAACGACGCAGTTCTTGTCAGTGCATTGATCCAAACCCTTGCCGTAATAAAAAATTTCTTGCAACAAGAGGAGCCCCTAAGGTTCTTGCTACCCATCAGAGCTTCGTGATGGCAGTTCTTTTAATTTCAGTAACGAAATCTTCAGTTTTGGGTTTCTGTTTTAGACCTGTGCCTTCAACGCCATCACGGACACTCTCAGAAAGATCCAAAAGGTACGCACTGTACAGAGGATTTTCGGGTAGTTGCAGGGTCATTTCGTAACTTACCTTATCCTTTCTTGTAACCGGTGCCTCAAAAAGGGGCCTCCATGGCTCAGAACATTTCTGAAAAATAAATCCACCGCAAATCCAACCACCACCTTGAGTTGCAATACTTTGTTGTAGGGATTCTCCAGCTACGACCTCACCAAACGAGCCTGGGCTTTCACAAGGACCGCATTTCAAATTTTTTAGGTGGTGAAAAATGGCAATCAGAAATGTCATTCACCCTGGAACCTGCAATCCGAAATAGCAAGCATGTCCAATGTCGAAGCATTCAATATTGCATATCAGTCCACAAAACGCGGCAACAAAGACAGAAAGACGCACTGGGACAGGTGTCAAGAGATACTTTGGGCCGATGCTGGTAAATCAGAGCTGCAGTTCATCAAAAATGAAATTTTAAATGGTCTGCTGATTAATTTAATTTAGCAATGACATAATGTCACCTATGCTAATAGCATGAAGCCCCGGTTTTAGACTTACCTTTTAATTTAATTATTCCAAGGCTTCAAGACATTATTTTTCAAACATTATTACTACCCATAACATAATTGTAATATTAATGATAAAATATTTGTAATATTATATTTATGATATTTACAAATATTGGTGTTAGCATAAATTCTTCCTAACTTTATGTACAACTTCCCAACTACTTAACTTCCCAATTAAATTAGTGAGAAATATCTCCTAACTACATGGGTAAGTTGTAACTCCCTTACTTGGGAGACAAGTTAGCTAAGATATTTTAAGTATGTAACCACCTTTGAACC
>MNCI01023951.1:348371-373241 GCA_015680685.1 Gnetum montanum | reverse complement strand
TCTTGTGGAGCTCTAAAAGAGTATCCTTTTATGGCTTGGTTGTCTAATGAATTTTCTTTTCTCACTAGAGGTTTGGATATAGAGTTCAATGTTTGGGGGCGATATCAAGATTGCTCCAAAAAAGAAGAAAAAGAAGAAGAGCAACCAACCTATGAAGAGTCATCATGGGGTTGGGGAGAAGCTTTTGCCTCCCGAGAGGAAAATGAAGGACCTAATGGAGAAGAACAAAAGAGCTCATCCGAAAAAGAAAATGAGAAAAGTGTTGAAGAGAAAGCTCCAGTAGATCAAGGTGAGAGCTCCACCAAGCTAGAGAGTAATAGAACCACCTTCAACACATCAGAAATTTCTTATGAAACAGTTAGACAGATGAGAATTCCCACTAGGGTAACCCTCACAATTCAATTTCCATCCCAAGAATAGCCTATGAAGGACTTGATAATGTATAGTTTGTTATTTTTCTTAGGAATAAGGTTTTTTTCCCATCATACCTTATGTTAAATGGGAATTTTCCTCCAAAAAGATTTCTATTCAGTTGTAAAATTCAATGAAAATTTCAGTATGTTTCAGTTTTAAAATCAAGTTGCACAAGTTTCTTTAAGCTTTTAAGGGGGTAGAAATGTTGGCACATTTGGCCATTCCATGGAATAGTAAGACTCATCTTGAACATTATTGTAAGAGTAGGAGAATGTGAATGTGTTATTTCATATCATTGGTATGGAATTTAGGGAGTGGCCCAAAATGGAATATTGGTGTGGAAAACAAAAAATACTAGGAATGATCATGTTGCTACATATAATAGTCCAAAAATATTTTTTTTTTTAAAAGGAGAGAGGATATACTACTGAAGCATTTTTTTAGTCTCTCAAGGAGGCAGTGATAAGGTTTGAAGGAATAAACAGTAAAATTTTTAATATGGAGAAACGTTGGTTCAAGCTTCAAAGGTTACCCAGGGTGAGAGTCATGGAAATGGAGAAGATACTGAAACATCTCAAAATTTTGAGCTTAATACTTCTCCAACAAGAATTGAGCCAAGTCATGATGTTCCTTGGCAAGACTAGAGCTTGAGGGCTCCATAGACAGGTTCAACCAGAGTCAAACTCAACGGGGAGCAGTTCCTTGGGACCCACCGACGACCACGGCAACATTTGCTATCAGAAATGGCAACTTTGGAGCTCAAAATACTTAGTTTTCACTAAGTACACATTCTTAGCGTATATGCCCAGAGTATACACCCATCGTATACGCCCATCGTATACGCCCAAGATTGCATCCACAGCGTATACGCCCAGCATGTATGCTCAGCATGTATGACTGAGGTATACACCTGGCATGCAACCCCCGAAGACAACATGGAAATAGCATTTCAGAGCAAGATTTGGTACAAGGCATCAACTCACATGAATAGAGCAATCATCAGATGTTGACATCATGCATCCTGGAGTCTATAGGCTGAGCATGTACATCCTGCATGCCCAGCGTATAAGCCCAGCAGACACAGCGTATACGCCCAGCATATACACCTAGCAGACACAACGTATACGTCCAGCGTATAAGCCCAGCATGTACAAAGTGTCAAATCAAAGTCAACCGAGCTGAACACCTTATAGGCAGCATCCGAATTCACATCTGAAGGACGAATGACTTCTTCTGTTCTGATCAAGTCTGTATGCCGTAGTCACATGTCTAGCATGTATACGCTGGCGTATAGTCGTATACGCTGGCATATAGCAATATACGCTAGCGTACAGCAGTATACACTGGCGTACAATAGTATACACTGGCGTACAGCAATATACACTAGCGTATAGCGGTAAACGCTGAAGTACAACACGTTGTATACTTGTAAATTTTATTCTTTCACACCCGGTCAATGCGCCACATGTCACCCAACCCAAGTCTAACGACTAAACCTATATAAAAATCCCAATTTTTCATTAGATCGGGGTTGACAATTTTGAGCAAACCAGAGACAGAGAAATAGGGACGCTACGAACTAGAGCAGAAGATCCTGTACGCTGGACCTTACCCTGCACGCTGAGCATATAGCCTCTACGCTGTTCCTACAGTTGAACCCAGCGTACAGTCATCCCTGCATCCACCGGGGCTATTTGTCCACCTTGTGTTAAAGCCACAACTACGTTAGACTAGTGCATTGTAACTCTCATTTTGCAATAACATTGCTATAATTTGTTATAGTTTTTCATTCATTGTTGCATGTTTACTGTTTACACTCTTGTACGTTTACGCTCCGCTTATGCTAGTTATGCTGTTTACGCTTCGTTTTACATCAGTTACGCCGTTTACATATAACCTAACGTATAGCACATCGGTGTACGTTTGGGGAAATCCTTGCCTGATCCACGTGCGGATCACTCAAGTTACTCTGCCTTCGTAAATTCTAGCTTGCCCTCAAGTGAAGGTAGGGTATTTTGTGCCCGTCCAGAGATCTCCAGGTCCCTGTTTCATTTTAGTTGGAGATTGACGATTTCGGACGGTACAGAAATTGGTTCTAGGAGGGCCGAAACTTCTTAAAATTTACTGTGCTCTCACACCCTGATCTTTCCAAACAAACACTACATCGACACTAAACCTAGTTCTGAAATTCCTAGGTTGACATCCCTGTCTACAGAATTTCCAGCGTCTACGCTGCTGAGTTTATTCGGACTCTGTCTGCAGAATTCCCAGTGTCTACGCTGCTAATTTTACCCCGACTCTATCTACAGAACTCCCAGTGTCTATGTTGCTGAGTATACGCCGACGCTGTACACAGAACTCTGAGCGTCTACGCTGTTGAGTATACGTCAATGCTGTACACAGAACTCTATCTACGCTGTTCAGTATATGTTGTACACTGTACGCTGACTCTGTCTACGCTCTACGCTGTAGAATCTGTCTATGCTCCACGCTGACTCTGTCTACGCTCTACACTGTAGACTCTATCTACACTCTACGCTGTAGACTCTGTCTACGCTGCACGTTGACTTTGTCTACACTCTACGCTGTAAACTCCGTCTACGCTGCTTAGTTTACGCTGCACACTCTACGCTGTAAACTCTGTCTACGCTGCTGACGTACTAAGCATACCAGTTTCATACCCCTTCACTGTATCATATTCTCAACCATTCATCATGAACACTGTGAACTCCAACGTTACAACCATGCAGGTCACAGACCTTGTAGGCACCATGGTCGTTCAACAGCCCGTGGTATAACCCATAGTGGGGCCTCGCCGATCTCTTAGATTGCAAGGGAGGAACCCATCATCTAACATCATAACTCAGGACCAATACAATTTCATATGCATGAAAATACAAGCCAGCCTCGCCGTAGACCAAATAGAATTGGAAGTCAAGAGGCAGTACGAAATCTTCTATAGGGGAGGACAAGAGTTCATTCCTTCCCCATATGATATCATCCCTCTCCCAGAGCACTACTCTGAGCTGATCTCACAACTCCTCCTACAAAGGAGCCAGTCTCTAGACCAGTCTCTGGGAAACCCTCAATTGGAAGAGGAAGATGACTTTGCCATTCAATCTGAGCATGAAGATTCATACCATACTCTTAGTCTGCAAACCTATGCAAACCCTTTGTTTCATATAGCCATAGGGGAAATTACGTCCCTTCAACCATTTAAGTTCACCCAAGCACAAATACCTCAACAAGAATCATCCACACTTGTTCATATTCCTCCTGCAACCGATCCACAACTCAACACACTGCCCCTTGCTATTTCCCCTGTTGCAACAATACCTCCATTCTTGCAAATACAACCACCTCAAAACGACGTAGGAGCGACCTTCCCACCCTGAGTGATCGGGATGCTGCATGTAATACCGGCCTCTACATCCGCTCACTACATACCGCGGATCCCAACCCAAGGAGCATCCTTTACAACTATAAGCCAACAAGTTCAGGGGATTCCTATACAAAACATCCTTGGGCAATGGACAGCGATTGATGCTCAATCATATCAACCCCCCCATTATAATGTACTGCCTCACACAATTCTACCAGCTAACATCCCCCAAGTACAACCACAACGACAACAGCAACCCTTTACCTACAATGTGCTACCCTTAGCACCACCCACTACAAATATCCCGCAAATACAGCCTCCCACCACACAACTTTCTACCTTCCAACTCACTGTCCAATAATCTAATCTTTATACCGTACAACACCCCCAACCTGCTATCTCCCTTAGTGCCCAAGACTGGGCTGACGCTAAAAAACTAATGCAGGAGCTCGTTGACGAGGTCAAATGCCTCAAAACGGCCCTCGATGGAGAACTGAAGGTAGTGGACTTCTATCACGATGACCCTATCAGCTCTTCGGTTCCACCCCTAACATTACCCAAGGGTGTATGCTTGCGTATGCTGACTAAATACAACGGGGAGATAGACCCCAATGCTCATCTCATAACGTTCAGACTAGAGTGCGCGCTACTTCAGGCATGGCCACATGCCATTCTACGAGTGTTCGCCATGTCTCTCGCTGGGAGAGCACTTGACTGGTATTGGGCCTTACCATGAAACTCAATATCTTCTCTAGAAGATTTGTTGCACCAATTCATCACCAGGTTCAAGTATAACTTGAAGCCTGAAGCAACACTAGATAGCCTCATATAGGTCAAACAAGCACCCCTTGAACCTGTCCAGAAATTCATCCAACGGTGGAGTGCTGCTCTCAATGAACTCCATGAGTCGATCCCAAAGACGTATCTCCTTACCATCTTAAAAGGGGCTATCAACGATTTCATCAAATCCAAACTATATTATCTCAATGCACGCACTTTGATTCAAGAGTTTGTACAAATTAAGAACATAGAAGAGGCAGCACAAAACAACCATGATCCTGCATATTCAATCTTTAAGAAGCAATACAGTAAAAAAAGATAAAGAAAAGGTTAAAACAACTATAGCGGCAGTAGCAGAAACACAACAAGAGAATGTGGGGCAACAAACCAAACTGCCCATTGCCCCTACTAATTACGCTAAACCCACTCCCGCGACCGCACCAGAATCATCCTCATCATAGAACCCAACACCGAATCATACGAGAAACTTCGAGAGCAATGACCCCTCTCAATACACACCACTACCCATGAAGCCATCACAACTATTCAACCAACTCCTGAAGGCTGGATTAATGAAACATAAATAGTTGTCCCCTGCAGCGATCCAGAGGCATGATTGGTTCTGTCAACTTGTTCAGAACCCAAGCCTAGCAACTCCAGATGAGCCCCCAGTACCAAAAGGCTTTAGAATGGACCGTTTCTTCGACTATCACCAATGTAATGGGCATGGCACAGATTACTGTTTCACCCTAAAACAAGACATCCAATGAATGATCGACGGAGGTCAGATCACTTTTGATGAAGCCAACCTGGTCCAACCACAAAACCAGGCAATGGGTGTGTATAAAGACCCTCTAAATACCAAAGAGGCACCGTACATGATTAACACAATCTACCTTGATAACGAACCTAAAACACCTAGCATTAACACCTTCTATTTCGACCATGAGCAGCAAATGCCTAATAAACCATTTGTAGTGCGTATTCTGCCCACTGTACAAACATCCGTGCCTCAACCGTCATGCCCCCCACAGAAACCTTATGTCGTCCGAGTACCCCCCGCCGTAGTAACTTCTAACACCCCGACACGCGAAAAACCATATGTGGTGCGCATACCTCCTGCCACTACTACCGCAAACTCACAAACACCTCCTATTCGGCCTGTCCCGTACGTAGTCCGAGTGCCACCTATAGTTACAACAGCGAAGGTACAACCTCCAGCTAGGCCAACGCCATACGTCGTTAAGACACCCGAACATCTTGGTGACCACCAATCCTCCACTTCGCAAACACAGAATAAGCTGATTCCCTATGTCATCAAGGTGCCCAGCCAACCTGACACTCAATCGCATGCAACCGTCCAACCACAACCCCGCCCCTCTCCATACGTAGCATGGGTTCCAAAGCAACGTGAGGTCCCGAAACCAACTACACCCCCACGCCACACACGAGAATGCCTAGCAGATAAGCTTACACGCGAACACTTAGAGAAGGAGCATCAACTGCTAGCCTTAGGACCTCCTAAACCTATCCCGCTAAATGCAGTACCCATGACACCACATAACGATAAACCAAACATAGGCTATGAGGGTGAATCATCCAGAAAACATGATACGCCCGAATCAACGATTCCGGGTAAAAATGACAAACCAACTATGCATGAAATAAAATTGTTGGGCCCAATGGACGAAATCACTGTCGATAAACATGCGCCCAACAGTAGAGATCTAGCGACGGCTCTAACACAGGTCACACATGCGCTTAAACAAAAGAACACTTCATTGAGCTTATATGACCTAGTGTTAACATCTCAAACCCATTGCAAAGCCCTAGTGCGCATGCTAACTTCCATCCCAGTAAGCGAAGACTTGCCTCCAAATGAACCTTCAATTGATGCGGTAATGTACTCGCCTCAAGGGTCAACTTCCAAGTCATTAAGTTTCCACAATGACAGCATCAAGGTGGATGAGAAAATGGGAGAAGTAACAACCACACCTATGTTCATAACAATATGGATAAATCAATTTATGATACATAGAGTGCATGTAGATGATAGAGCTGCTACAAACGTAGTGCCATATCCAATCGTCGAATAATTAGGGCTTACAGAGTTAATAAGACCAACTGCCACCACGTGTTTGAAATCATTCAACGGATCGCGCGTGATAGTCAAAGGCACCGTGACTTTAGACTTTATAGCAAGGGATCAATTCCCCACATCTGCCGACTTTGTAGTAATCGATGAAATGCCAGGGTTCAACCTAATATTGGGGAGGCCCTGGCTAGCCCAACTGAAAGCAGTCTCTTCCCCCATACACCAAGAAATTCACTTGCCTTACGAAGGCAGCAAAATCATTATACACGGGAGGCTGCCACATCTACCATTTCATCGCATACATACATAGATCAAGGCTCAGAGGTTAAGCTTGAAGAGCCTACACAAGACGATGTAAACAAACAACAACTAGTAGGCGATAATCTCTTAGACACAAAGGAAAATTTACCCAAAACAGAAATACCCGGGCCTGAAATCGTACATACACAGCCTCACTTAGAAACTACAGCTGATACGGAAACCACGATACATGAAGAAGTGTTGGAAAGTACCAACGCGGGAACTATTCCATCAGACATCCCTTGGGCTGAATTACCATTCAACGTGATCAGCGAAGGAGATGTTGAATATAGAATCATACCTATTAATGCAACTCCTAACGTTAAAATGAGAAAAATCAAAAAACTACTAAACCAATAAACAACACCCTATACGAAATGATGTTAAACTACAAATAGTCCGAAATGACATTAAACTACATTCGCCGTTCGAAATGACATTAAACTACATTCCAAGTCTGGAATGACATTAAACTATCATGTCCGCAACGACATAAAACTAGCCACGATCAGAAATGATCGGTCTACCAAGAAATCAACCCTTGTCACTTGAAACTTCCCTTGCTTACGCACGGCCCAAAATGGCCTTAAACTAGTGCATGTGGCCCGAAATGGCCTTAAACTAGATCATCTACCTACATTTTTTTCTCCCAAGCTTCAGTTCATTGTTCGAATTTACACTTGCATTGTCGTGTCATCAATAACAATTTTCATAATTATCCTTCGCTTATAATTACATTCCTTATAATTACATTCGTGCACTACACTTAAACTACAAAAACAAACCAAAACATTTTACATTCCCGTGTCATGTTTACATTTAAACTCAAAATCCACAACAAAAAAATTTATCTAGAAATATACATATACATGTAATGATGTACAATTACAAGAGTTAACTAATTTTATTCATCTATTCAATACAACTCAAAATTTTCAATTTATAATTCATGTATAAATTTGAGTCAGAATAATTTCAAAGCAAAGATTAAACATCAGGGACAGGAGGATCGTCCTCTTTAGACCCACTAGCATCATGGGTCCCTACTCCACTGGGGCAAGCTTCTCGAACATCATCGTCGTCTTGACCCTATAAAATGCAAAAGAAACAATCAACATTAGAACAAAAGAAAAAAAAACTGTCAAACATTATTTAGTGAACAAATTTCATGATAAAAAAATGCTTACCGTAGGGGATCCCCCTAAACCGAATTCTAGCCAGTGGAGGATTTCCTCCTCTGAGACGCTCGCCTAATCAGTCCCATCAAGGCCTAGATCGACGTTTGCCAAAGCCTTCCCCTTGTCAACAGCCGACCAGGTAGGACGCTTTAAAGGGAATTCACCCACAGAAACCTCCCCAGAAGCGGTTGTAATTACCCTTGTAGGTGATTCCATCTCAACAGTTGTATTTTGAGCAAAGGTATCAAACGCATAGCGTAGATCCAGACCCTCCACAAAGATTTCAAGCTAACGCTTTTCAATGGATACTTCCTTCAACGATTTCTTGTAATGGTGCTTGTGGTTCTTTTAAACCTGATCCCACTTACGCACCTTGGAAGTGAAAGCCTTCTAATCCTGGCACTTGAGGTTCAGTAGATCTACCTGGGCCTTACGCTCTACTAGTTTTCAGGTTAGTGACACGTGGTGATTGAGCAGGTTCCAATATCTAGTATAAGTGACCTCAGAAGTTCGCCAAGAATGATCACCACTTAGTCTGGCCGAGGTGAATTCATACCGAGCCTTGAGATCATCATGCTCAACTGACAACTTGGAAACTTCTTTTTCCTTTGCTTGGATTTGCAACCATAACTGTTCGATGGAACGCCTACAAGTCCAAAGCGATTTGGCGTTATGTACAAGATCTTCTGCCACCTCGTCATAGACCGGCCTTGGTATCTGCTCAACTTCTGGGGGTAGTGCGAGCAAACTTTCAATGCTAACAGTCTCAGATGGATCCCACCTCAGCTTAGCTCCTACGCACACAAAAAGAATAGGCATTAAACATTAGATGACAAAAAAGGGATGTGAAATTCGAAAGCTGCAAAAGGCTCGAGACATTTGTACTTATCTTAGGGTGGGCTTCCTGAATACGTTCTACCATCTCGTCAACGATACCAGCCACAAAATCCATTTTACTTGGCATCTCGGTCCAAGTAAATGGTCCATGAGTACGAGATGGACTAACCTCCGTAGTCGTTTCAGGGGGAGCCACTTTCATGGGCACTTCCAACCTCTTCGTGGGAATCGTTCTGGTTTCACTACCTTCGTCTGGAAGGGATAAAAACATAAAAGTAAAACACCATAGAAACAACAACTCACAAAGGAACACAATAAAATAAAAGAAAATATACTATGTTCTCTGTCCCCTTCCGGGTTTGGAGGGTTTCCTAGGTCCAATCTTCCCTTAAGGAAGCTACTGAACATTTCATCAACACCACCCTGGTCATCGACCAGTTCTGTCTCCGTGGTGTCCTCTCCCAACTCCTCTATCCCTTCTACTTGATCTTTGCCCACATCTTCCTCCTTAGTTAGTAAGTCCGTTGTAGCTTCCTCCTCCTCAATGATGGTCTCTAACTCCTGTCTCCTCACTTCTCGAGTCAAGTCTAAAGGCATTAGTTGCATGTAAGCGGTGAAAATGAAAATTATGAATAAGACGAAAAGGAAAATGCAATAAGTGCCCCAAACTTACTTACCTCGAATAGGCATTTTGAACCATATTCGCTTCACCTTTGGTTCTTCCACATTTGAGGCCACCTTTGTTGAGCATTCACGCTTCGGGAGCTTCGACTTAACCTTCCTGATGGTCTCTTTGATGACCCGTTCAGCTCTCTTTGCAATGTAGGGCACATCGTCTGGTTCCAACCCCACACTATCACGTGTGTGGATTGAAGTACCAGATGACCCTCCTGTTGTGATGGACACAGATTCATCAATCCCCTCAGGCGCATCTTGGGACTCAGCTGTTTCGAACAAATGGTTGATCCACGGGCGAGATAATTGAGCATAATCCCGTAGAACATTCTTATTATCTGCATGAACCACTAGAAACTTGGCCAAGTGACGTAGATAACCTACGAAGAATGCAAATGTAAAATGGGACTGCGCTTCAACGTTTGAGTGCAATCGCACTATTTCTTTATGAAGGCCCAACAACAAAAATTGAGCCCAGTTATAACGCATCCCCGTTTCTAAGATGGTTCGCATGATGTGCATAGCTTCAACACCAAGACTCCTCACCTGGGACAAGGACTTAGGGAACACCCGTGCCCTAAACAGGGGATATAATTCATTAACTTCCTCAACCTTTGACTTCCCATGCATAGGGAATCCCTTGGAGCCCTTGGCAATACCCAACCAGTCCTCTAGCTCACGTACCATATGAAGCTCTTTCTGAGCCCTATCCAAAACTACATTTACGCCATCTACTGGTACACCGAACAGGTCTGAGAAGAATTCGGCCGACGAATGGAAAACTATTTTGACACCCTTAATATGGGTGCTGTAGTAGGAGACAGACTTGTCGAATGAATCAACAATCCCGATCATTTCAGCTATGGACACATCAGGGCTCGGGGTTGTAAATAGCTTCATGAGGCCGACATCATCTAAACAACAGACAATAGACGATAGGGCATGGGTGCGCAACCATTTCTGTGCCTTGCTGATCTCCTCGAACTTCATCTACAGGGTACTCTTAGTTTGTCCTGTAGTGACAGGGTCTCCGTCGGCAGGGACATCAACCGTAAATACAATTTGAATCCTTCACATCAGTATGACCACCAGCAGTCGAACAAACACATTAAGGCATTTAGGAAATATTGTCACTTACCTTCAGTTGTGGACTTCGAGGTGCTACCCAAGTCAACATCATGAGGGAAAACTGGTCCATTGCGCGACCAATCCCCATGCAGCCATCCATGAGCTGTGCACTGTGCAAACACTCTAGAAAATTGTTTATGGAAATGGAAAATATCACCCTTGGTTTGAGCTAATACAGCTTCGCGAGGGGTGGGACCCACCATAAAGGTCTCTAGAGCATTATGAGCTAGGGCAAGCCCATCATCATCAATGCATATCCCATCTTGGTTAACTTGGGGCCTGCAAAAGAACAGTCGTCAAAACAGAAGCAAACACTAAACGACAAAAAATAGAAACGACAAACTAAACGATCTTACCTCTCTACCCGGTACACCGTGCTAGTAGGGTTTTGAAATAATGTGTGTGCACGCCCAGCCAGGAACAAGGTGTTATTGAGATAGTCAAGTCTTCATGGAAATAGGTCCCACATGCGCACTAACAGGCGAGTAGATCTGGGCCCACCAGAGGGACCATCCTCAATCACAAGTGGCCCCTCGTCAATGTCCTCCATGAAAATCGCGACGCCCTCCAAAGATCCTGGCAACATAGCTTCAAGCACGCTTCGTGCACTTGTTCGCTTAGTGGTGACCAGACCACCACCTTAAATCTGTCTAGGATGAAGGCGAGGAATTCACAGGCCCCTTCCCTAAACCATACCCCATTGTTGTCAACAGTCAGATCAGGGGTAGGTTCATTGGTCTCAAGGGGGCCAAACCATGCCAGTACCCCAACCAGCTCAACTACTAAGAGGAAGGGCTCAGGATCCCTGCAAGTAACCAGAATGCCACGATAAATCAGCCATACATGAAAATGAGATGAAAAAACGAAATTCCATGTTGCAAGTCAATATTTTGAAAAATTACAAATTGTTTACACTCGGCGTATATGCTATCAACAAACCGAAAACACTCGGCGTATACGTCGCCTAAAACGAAAACTGTTCACGCTCAGCGTATACGCTGTAAAAACTACTAGCATATATGCTGTAAAAACTGCTAGCGTATACGCTGTGAAAACCGTCTACGCTATACGCTGTAAAAACTGCCAGCATATACGTTGTGAAAATCATCTACGCTATACACTGTAACAATTGCCAGCGTATACACTGTGAAAACCATCTACGCTATACGTTGTAAAAAAAACTGCAAGTGTATACGCTATGAAAACAGTTTACACTATACGCTACTTGAAAAGAAAAAACCATTTATGCTTAGCGTATATGCTGTGAAAACACTCGGCGTATACGCTGCATACAGTTAAAACCGTTTACACTACATACTGTTAAAACCATCTATGCCATGTACTGGTAACACCATCTATGCTGTACGTTGTAGAGGCCCTCTACGCTGTGGGCCTACACTCAGCGTACAGGCCTTTTACATGATCGAAACTATCTACGCTACCGAAACTGTCTATGCTGCCGACATTGTCTACACTAGATAACAAGTACATATGAAAAACAGTTAATAGAAACAGGAGTAGAGCCTACCTATGTGACGATCCAGGCCACGATGGAACCCTTGGCCTAGGCAAACACTGCAGCATGGCCTCACTTTCCTTCATGAAAGTTAGGTCAGGCCCCTTCCTCCCCTGGCCTTCTACCTTCTTGCCCTTGCCCATCTCGGTGTCCCGCACGCTGGAACTGATGGGTTTACGCCACGCTAAATCCTCTATGCTCACGCTGAAGTTTGAGCCTCTACGCTCTACGCTTACGCTGGGGTTGGGGATTTACGCTTACGTTGACGATGAGGTTTATGCTCATGCTCGATTCTGTTTCAAGTTCACGATGCTTCCAATTGACAGCCTTACGCTATATATAGCGCCACGCTACCGCCGCCGCCAGCGCCGCCACCTTGCATTTTGTGTCTTTTGTATTTATTTTATTATTAATTTTAATTAAATTTGTTCAAAATAAAAAATAAAAAAAAATATATAAAACAAAATGAACACTACCATATGCTAATTCCCTTGTAAACCAACTTCGGATGCTTGCACTGAACATTTTGGCGCAAAGTCTCCTATGCAAATTATACGACGAACATACAGCTCGGTAAGGCCTTAAACTGCCACAAACTGCCATGATGGCCCTGTAAGGCATTAAACTGCCACAAACTCCCCGATACGGCCCGGTAAGGCCTTAAACTACCACACACGGCCGGTAAGGCCTTAAACTGCCACACACGGCCCGACATGGCCTTAAACTGCCATGATGGCCTGGTAAGGCCTTAAACTACCACAAACTGCCATGATGGCCCGATAAGGCCTTAAACTGTCACAAACTACCATGATGGCCCGGTAAGGCCTTAAACTGCCACAAACTCCCCCATACGGCCCGATAAGGCCTTAAACTGCCACACACGGCCTGGCATGACCTTAAACTGCCATGATGGCCCAGTAAGGCCTTAAACTGCCACATTCGGCCCAGTAAGGCCTTAAACTACCATATTCAGCTCACATTCGGCCCAGCAAGGCCTTAAACTTCCACACATGGCCCGGTAAGGCCTTAAACTGCCACACACGGCCTGGTAAGGCCTTAAACTGCCATGCATCTCGGTGCGACGATAAACCACCATCGTGCATGTACACATGATTTACATTGCTAAGGAACATGAAACAATACACCTGTTAGCTCATTCTACCCTTTGTTTATTGGTAGGAGCAAGCCCGATGGATTGTCAACGTTTATCCACACCCTTGATCATCGATGGACTATATGGAAAAATCACAAGATAAATCGACATAAACTCCATCAGCTTAGGTACATCAACGGAAGATACACTCGTAGCCTCAACACAACAAACGCTAGATAACTACAAAGGTATGACAAAATCTCTTGACATAGAAGCCGATAGTATCGCTGAAGACCCGTTGACTGAAACCCCCATCGTTATGCCTGATGGTGAAACCAAAATATTAAAATTAAGTACACTATTGCAACCTCAACTGGCCAAAGACATAGAAGATGTGCTTCGAGACAACATAAAAGCATTCGCTTGGTCATACACAGACATGCTCGGATTAGACCCTCAAATCGTCTAGCACAATATTATCCTTGATCCAAAATTGAGGCCAGTAAAACAAAAGGCACGAAAGGTTAAACCTAAGGTAGCATTGACAGTTCGCAATGACATCACCAAGCTTTATCAGGTAGGTTTCATTCGAGCTGTCGATTATGCCGATTGGGTATCCAACATGGTAATTGTCCCAAAAAAGAATGGAAGCATTCACTTATGCATTGACTTCCGGGATCTGAACGTTGCAACCATAAAAGATGATTTTCCCCTACCCAACATTGATCAACTAGTTGACTCAACCGTTGGGCACGCCTTGTTATCTTTTATGGATGGCTTCTCAGGATATAACCAGATACGCATTAACCCAGAGCATCAGCTCCGGACTACCTTTATGACACCATGGAGAACCTTTTGTTACACAATGATGCCCTTCGGTCTCAAGAACGCTGGGGCCACATATCAAAGGACCATGACATTTATTTTTAGTGATTACATGCTGCGCTCGCTCAACGACTATGTGGATGATATCATGGTTAAATCAAAGACATCAAAACAACACATGCAAGATCTTGACCTATTACTAAAGCGTTGTTTAAAATATGAGCTGAGACTTAACCCAAAGAAATATGTCTTCAGAGTTAAAACACGCAAAATGCTTGGATTCATAGCCTTGAAAGCAGGGATACGAGTAGACCCCGATAAAGTTAAGGCCATAACAAACTTAAAACCACCTAGCAACCTTACCAAACTCCGAGGCCTACAAGGTAGATTAGAGTTTATCAGGCATTTCATAGAAAAACTAACAGACAAGTTGAAACCTATGAACCACTTGCTACGCAAGAACGTCCATTTTGAATGGACTCCATAGTGCCAGGAAGCATTTGACAATATTAAAACAAGACTTGTTCAACTACCTACAATTTATCCACCTCAAAACGATAAACCGTTTTACATCTACCTTGCCACTTCAGACTCGTCAATCGCGTCCATGCTTTGCCAAAAGCAAGATGATGGAACTGAAGTCCCTGTCTACTACTTAAGCCATGCATTAGGTGCCCATGAGAAGAAGTATAACGAGGTGGAGAGGTCATGTTTAGCCCTGACCTTTTCCTTAAAAAAATGGTGACATTACCTCTTCCATAACCAAGTCAACATAATCTGCGAGGATAATGTGCTTAGAGCCATCACAGGAAACATGTACGAGTCAAGTAGAATAGCCCATTGGAAAGCCATGATAATTGAGTTTGACCTACACTACATAGCGCAATCATCAGTTAGGGGTCAAGCCATAGCAAATCAAATGACCGCATCACCAACGCATGATGAAGCAACGATAGAACCAGAGTTCCCTGATGAAAATGTGAGTGCAATAGACATAGTACCCGATCACTATGATGCTGTTTTGAACCTTGATGGAGCATCGAACTCTTGAGGGGGAAGTGCTGCCGCTGTCATCACCTATCCCTCCGGGGAGATCCGACCCTTTGCTTATCGTTTTGATTTTCACTGTACCAACAATGTAGCAAAGTACGAAGGTCTCCTTAGAGGTCTTATGGCAGAACTAGCTTTAGACATCACACGACTAGTGGTCAAGGGAGACTCACAATTGGTTTTAAACTAAGTCACAGACATTTATACATGCAAAGGGCAACATTTACAACCATACTATGACTTATCCAAACACTTAATGAAACGATTCGAAAACATGGACATGCAACACGTCTCCAGAAACGATAATACAATTGCGGACGCACTGGCCACGTTAGCGCTAAACATATCGCCTGACATGTTCCATACGTTGCCAAGCTCCATAATCAGCTGTGTGAAATCCATAACCGATACGCTTTATACATTACCTATTGCATCTGTTAGTACAACACACGCGATAGAATGGTATGTTGACATAAAAGAGTACCTTCTACGCGGTGAAACACCGCAACACTTAACGAATACACAAAAAGATGCAGTACGAAAGCGTTCTAGGAAATATGCACTGGTAGGGGACATATTGTGTCGTTGATCCTACGAAGGCATATTGCTAACATGCATTAGTAGCGCTGATGCCCAAACCATTGTTGAGCAAGTACATGACGGACTATGCAGAGAACACATAGCACCTAAAGCAATGGCAACGAAAATAAGATGCTTAGGCTATTATTGGCCACACATGGAGTATGATTGTCTCTGCAAGGCTAAAACGTGCAGTGTCTATCAAAAACATAGTAATCTGATCCATGTCCCACCAAATGAGTTGCATACAGCGCAAATCACATGGCCCTTCCAAAAGTGGAGGTTGGACCTTATCGGACCAATAACCCCCTCATCTTCTGCAGGGCATAATTTCATCATAACCGTGACAGAGTATTTCACGAAGTGGGTAGAAGCTGTTCTCCTTTGAAAAACCACATCTAAACATGTATGCAACTTCATTCTTGAAAACATTGTGATCTGTTTTGGCATCCCCATGACCATCGTCACTAATAACGGGCCATAATTCAGCAGTGCCGAAACCAAAACTTTTTGTGAATGTCTGGGGATCAAAAACTCATTTTCATCCCCTTACTACCCTCAGAGAAATGGGCAAGCAGAAGCCACAAATAAAACCATCATCACAGTACTTAAAAAGATGCTTGCCCAAAGCAAGAAAAGATGGCACGAGTAACTGGTTTACACACTATGGGCTTATCATACTACGCATCGGACTTCAACAGGTAAAATGCCATATAGTCTTGTTTATGATTCAGAAGCTATTTTACCTCTGGAATTACAGGTACCGTCTTTAAGGATCACACAGGGCATAATTTCATCATAACCGTAACAGAGTATTTCACGAAGTGGGTAGAAGTTGTTTTCCTTCTAAAAACCACATCTAAACACATATGCAACTTCATTCTTGAAAATATTGTGACCTGTTTTGGCATCCCCATGACCACCATCACTGATAACGGGCCACAATTCAATAGTGCCGAAACCAAAACTTTCTGTGAAAGTTTGGGGATCAAAAACTCATTTTCATCCCCTTACTACCCTCAGAGCAATGGGCAAGCAGAAGGCACAAATAAAACCATCATCACAGTACTTAAAAAGATGCTACCCAAAGCAAGAAAAGATGGCACGAGCAGCTAGTTTATGCACTATGGGCTTATCGTACTACGCATCGGACTTCAACGGGTAAAACACCATATAGTCTTGTTTATGATTCAAAGGTTGTTTTACCTATGGAATTACAGGTACCGTCTTTAAGGATCACACTTTCTAGACTCCTCGACGAAGGACAAAACAATGACCTATGCATCATTGACCTAGACTCGGTGGAGGAAGAACGCATACGTGCACTCGATCAGATTAAATGGTACCAAAAACGACAACGAAAACGCCATCGGCACAACACTCATAAGCTCCCTATCAAGGAGGGTGACCTTGTACTTAAGGCCGTTCGGAAACACCCAGATAAATTCTCAGCCAATTGGGAAGGGCCCTACTTGGTCATCAAAGCGTACGACAATGGAGCATTCAAATTAGCTAACATGGAAGGGAAAGAACTTGCAAATCCGACCAACCACTTATTTTTAAAACCGTTCCATGTTTGAACATAGGCTCAGGTACATGCTTGTCTTGGAATCATGACAGTAAACTGATACCATAGCTTATCTTGGAATCACGACGGTAAACTGATACCACAACTCGTCTTGAAATCACGACGGTAAACTGATACCATAGCTCGTCCTGGAATCATGACGGTAAACTGATACCATAGCTTGTCATGGAATCACGACGGTAAACTGATACCACAGCTCGTCCTGGAATCATGATGATAAACTGATACCACAGCTCATCCTAGAATCACGACGGTAAACTGATATCACAGCTCGTCCTGGAATCACGATGGTAAACTGATACCATAGCTCATCCTGGAATCATGATGGTAAACTGATACCGCAGTCCGTCCTGGCATCATGACAATAAACTGATATCACATAGTGTCCGCAATGACAGTAAACTAGCACCCATCTGGTATGATAATAAACTAGCAAAATCCCACTCGCCAGAGTCTGCTAAGACTATAAACTGGTTTGCCTCTTCATGGTCTGCCAAGACTAGAAATTGGCAATGTACTGTTTGCCACGACGCTAAATGGGAAATGTTCAACGGGTCATGACATAAAACTAACCCATGACAGTCAGCTACGATTATAAACTAGCAATTTTCTCTGGTACCTCGATCTGTCGCTGCATCCGAACTTCATCAAGAGCTGCTGCATCGCTCGCCACCAGCCGATCCTACCAACATTGCTGCCATTCATATACAGTGCCTGAAATCTCATTCGGTGCCTTTGTTTCACCGGTAGCTATTTAAGTCTAGGTTTGCTTACTCGCTCATGGTTTTCTTGTCTTTTCGAAGTTGTATTTGTAGGATGACACTCAGAGGTGTTTGTACGAGAATGCACTTCATCACAGCAGCAAGGTACCATATTGTTCCTAACACACGAAACCAGGTTAATCAAGCCATTCACTAGTACATCCCCATTTCTTGTTACATTTCCTATCTATTCCTCAACATACTCTACTCAGCT
This sequence comes from Gnetum montanum, assembly GCA_015680685.1. Taxonomy (NCBI): domain Eukaryota; kingdom Viridiplantae; phylum Streptophyta; class Gnetopsida; order Gnetales; family Gnetaceae; genus Gnetum; species Gnetum montanum. The sequence goes on along the minus strand of MNCI01023951.1, from coordinate 354,826 downwards.
ACACCCCTGATACACCCAGGACACCCAAGAATTTGAGCACACCGTTGCACACTGGAACACTTTTAAAGAGTTGCAACAAACAACATGGAACTTGAGCATGAGTACAAGATTAAAACAAAGCTCTTAAAAAAAAAAAGACCCTTGGCACTTCCCATACAAGCCCCAAGCGGGAAGGCAGTTGTCTTGGAATCAAGTACTCATATCTCAAATGCTCTAGTAACATCTGATTATGTGGCTTCGGCTCTTCGCCAATAGGTTCTCTTTAAACACTAAACAAAGGTTTTGTTCCTCTAAATAACGCAACACATCATCACGTGGCTTTGGTTTTGCCAACAAGTTCTCCTGAACACTAAGCAAGAGTCTTGTACCGCCAAAGGACGTACACATCATGCTTTGATCCCAAGAAGACAAGCATGATCCATACATAACCTTGAGTTCTCCCCAATCCCCGAAATCTCCATTTCCTTATCCAGCTACAAACATCATTTCCCCCAATCCCATGTACTACTGAACGCGGTGCGATGACATTTGGCCAAGTGCCAATGAACAATATTTCTACCAAGTTGCTTATGGTGTTTTGCACTTCTTTGTGGATGCTTCTCAGATTGATTCCTCCAAGTGTCAACAAAGAGGGGTCAATGAAACACTACAAAATTTTGAGCTTAGTACTTCTCCAACAAGAATTGAGCCAAGTCATGATGTTCCCCGGCAAGACTAGAGCTTGAGGGCTCCATAGACAGCTTCAAGCAGAGTCAAACTCAATGGGGAGCAGTTCCCTGGGACCCATTGATGACCATGGCAACATCTGCTATTAGAAATGGTAACTTTAGAGCTCAAAATACTTATTTTTCACTAAGTACACATTCTCAGCATATACGCCCAGCGTATATGCCCAAGATTGCATCCAGAGCATATACGCCCAATGTGTACACTCAGCATGTACGACTGAGGTATACAATCGGCATGCAACCCCTGAAGACAGCATGGAAACAACATTTCAGAGCAAGATTTGGTACAAGGCATCAACTCACATGAACAGAGAAATCATCAGATGTTGACATCATGCATCCTGGAGTCTATACGCTGAGCATGTACATCCTGCACGCCCAGCGTATACGCCCAGCAGACACAGCGTATACGCCCAGCAGACACAGCGTATGTCATGGAAAAAGAGAAAAAGAAGAGGGAAAGGGTCAAGACATCATACTTTGAAGAAGACATTGATACATTACACTTTGGGAAGGGTACTAGTTAGCACTTGAGCTCTCACTTGAGGACACACTTTGGCCCTTGGGAAGAGCATTTGTAAAAGACATTGTGAAAGATTGCTTGTAAGATGGCTTACTAAAGAAAAGATTTTAGCCTCTTTGTCATAGTCCTGTGAGTTATGTTTTATTTTATTTTGTTTAAATTGTCTAGCTAGTGGTTTAGATAGTATCATCCTTGGCAAGTAATTTTGGGATTTTTAGATTGCTCTTATTATTCTTGTTGCCCGATAGAAAATTTCTGTTAAAATTTTGCCATAGAAGCACTTGTGTTTAAAAGCCTTAAGAGCATTTTAGTAGTAAATTTTATTATTGTGCAACGTATAAGAACTACTATTAAGATCGTTGTAAGAGAGCCTCTGCTTGTAGTCATGCCGTTGAACGATTTGATAGTCAAGAGTGTTCAAAAAATCTTTGGTATTTTGATGGGACCAAAATAGCTTCTTTTTATCTTTAAAGTGAATCTCCGTGGTATTTCAATCAGAAATTGTCAAGTCTTTTGAAGGTTCTGTTGAATGCAATTGTTGACATCCATTATCTAGCCAAAATGGAGTCTCGTACGTGGTAGTGTACGCAGCAATTTTTTTGGTAGCATAGTAGGATTGTCTTGAAGAAATTGCTTATTTGAGCCTTGGAAGTTTGAACAATTCATAGATATTGAATTTGGGATAGCTTTATTGCTTAGTGTTTACTCATGTCATTTTACCTTGTTTAAATATTTGAGGTCTACATAAATCTACTTTCTTTTTTGTCTATTTCCATCGAATCTTGCTCTATTTCTAGTTTTCTTGTGGAACTATCTTTTTCTCTGGGGAAAATTAGGAGTAGATTCGCAGAGTTGTGCTTAAATGTTTTTGAAAAATTTTATTTGTTACAAGTAGGTATTATAAGGATCGCATAGAATAGGCAATTAAACAAAATAGGAACTCTCAACAACTGACAATACTTGGCAAAGTTGGCTGAATCTCTTTAAGAAAAGTCATCTATAGTTTACACATAACGCAATCATTTCATTTTTCACAAATGCACACCGCAACAACACACACACATACTCACATTAACTACTAATTTTATTTGGAGGTATCTGGGCCTTGGTGTTGCCAGAGACCAGCAGGCACCTAAATCTTGTTTGAGGAGACTCGTTGGCGGTCGTGTCCCAAATGGTCACCAACACTTATTCATTAATCTATTTTAAAAAAGATGAGATCCTATTCATGTAATTCTTATCCAATCCATGTTTAGGACATCCCATATTAAGAAGATCCTTAAATATGATGATAAGGATCATCCCCATGATTTTTGAGATTCATACTTATCTCTCCAAATCTATTCTTGGGAGATCAAGGCCTATATAATTGTAACATCACATATTCATTCATATAGAAGAAATAATAGAACAAAAGACATTTAAAAGTTAGAAAAGTTTAACAAGAGTATGCTTGTTCTAACAAATTTCTTTATTTCCTTTAAGCTTAGCTTGTAGATCCAGGGTCCTTTAGAGTCTTCATTTGGTATCAAAGTAGGTTAGCTCAGATTCTTGACAACAGATCTCTCTAGGATGGCCCAAAATCATGGATCCATGTCTCTCCAAGTTCTTGTCTTCAATGGAGAGAATTATGAATATTGGGTAATCAAGATGAAGACATTTTTGATATCACAAGATCTTTGGGATCTTGTTGAAAATGGATTTCAAGATGTTGATCAAGAAACATTTCAAACCTTAAAGGAAGATGAAAAAAATGAATTTACGAAGCTTCATAAGAAAGATGCAAAAGCATTATTCATCATTCAATTTGGATTAGATCTAACAATCTTTCCCAAAATTATCATGCATCAAACTAGCAAAGCTACATGGGATGCACTAAAGATTGCATACAAGGGATCATTAAAAGTTCATGTTGTCAAGTTACAAGTTTTAAGAAAAGATTTTGGATCTTTGTGCATGCTAGATTTAGAGAATATTGATAAATACATCAACCGATTTTAACAAGTTCAAAGTGGACTTAAATCTTTTGGAGAAATGCTTGAGGAAAGATGTGCTGTTGAAAAGATCATTCGAAGTATAATCAAACGATATGATCTTGTTGTCATGGCTATTGAATAAGCAAGAGATCTTGATAAGATGACCATGGTTGAGCTTGTAGGAAGCTTAAGGACATACGAGCAAAGAATTGTTGATTTTGAAGATTCAGCAGAAAATCCATTTCAAGCACAATTTTAGAGGACATCTAATCAAAATAAAAATCAACATCAAAGATCCTTAAGTGGATCCTCATTCAGAGGATGTTGATGTAGTCATGACAGATCTAGAGGTTGTTGTCATGGAAGATCAAATAAATCAAAGGATGGTAAGCATTGTGATTTCTGTGCTACCAACACCCAATATACTCTTGAATGTTGGTCAAGGAAGAAGTATGAAAAGAAGGAAAAGGAAAAAATTATAGAACATGAATATAAACAAAAAGGTGAGAAATTATTTTACATTGAAAATGAGGAAGATCAACTCCTGATCTCTACAAAGGTACCAGATGCTAGCAATAACAACAACATTTGATATGTTGATAGTGGGTGTAGCAATCACATGATAGGGAATAAGAAATTGTTCTCAAGATTGGAAAAATATGATGGAAAGGTAACCATAGGTAATGGGAAGAATTTAACCATTACTAAGATTGGATCACTTGCCTTCACAACAAATAAAGGTAAAAAATATGTTATTTCCTAGATCTATTTGTTCCAGATCTTTCAAAGAATTTATTAAGTGTGGGGTAATTATGTCACAGAGGGTATCGTGTTGAATTTGAAAAAGATGTTTGTGAAATTTCTAAGGTTGATGATGATAAAGGTATTTCCATTATCCCTATAAGCAAGAATCAGATGTACAAGTTACAAATGCAAAAGGATGTTCATTGTCTCACTGTCACTGAAGACATAGCATGGTTATGGCATGCTCAGTTAGGACATGTCAACCTTGACTCAATTGACTACATGCAAAAAGGAGAAATTGTAAGAGGTATGCCAAAATTTTCTTTGCCAGATAATCATGATTGTGGCATATGTCAACTAGGTAAAATTATAAGGTTATCATTTCCTAGAAAAGAACATAGATCTTAAGAAAAATTAGATCTAGTTCATATGGATTTATGCGGTCCCATGCAAACATTGAGCCTAGGTAAAAATTGATATATGTTAATCATAGTGGATGATTTTTCATGATTTTCTTGGGGGTATTTTATGAAATTAAAAGATCAAACATTGGGATTTTTTAAAGAATTCGAGGTGGAAGTAGAAAATGAAAGTGGCAATTCAATTAAGAAAATTTAGATAGATTGTGGTTGTGAATTTTTATCAATTGAATTTGATGAATTTTGCAAGAAAAGTGGGATTATTCATCAAACTACCACATCATTTACACCTCAACAAAATGGCATTATTGAGAGAAAATAGAATAGTGGTTGAAATGGCAAGATGACTACTCCGAATGTTAAGTTTAGGAAATAAGTTTTGGGTAGAAGCTTGTGCAACATCAATTTATCTTTTAAAGAGGATGCCATCAAGGTCAATTCTAGACAAAACACCATATTAATTGTGGAATTTTTATATGCCCAATATCTCTCATTTGAAAATTTTTTGTTCACCTTGCTATGTGCAAATCCTTACACAAAACCAAAACAAATTAGATGAGAAAGCTATGTCTTGTATTTTTCTTAGTTATGCCAAAAATACCAAAGCCTACAAATGTTATGATGAAAAAGATAAAAGAGTAATTGATTCACATGATGTTCATTTTAGTGAATTTGAAGCCAAATAATGTGGAAGAACACATATGGAACTAAGGCCAAATCAAAAACCATACAAAAATATTTTTGATGGTAATGTGGGATAGCAAAAATCAACCATGTGAAGGCAAAATATGATTTTTGGTCAACATGAATAGTGTAGGATTGAAGTGGGAAATCATAACATAGAAAAAAACATGTCTTGTATTTACCATCAACGTGATTTGTTTAGGAACTATAATCTACCAACCTATCAACTAGCACATGGACAATCTCAACACTCTTCATTGAACAGTGGAAACCATAGGCTTGAAAATAAATCTACTAATTCTAGTTTACTATGGCAGGTGGAAAAACACATGATTGACATGGGACATACTCAGGTCATTGAATAACAAAAAAATCATATTTCTAGTCTAGACAACATGTAGGCCTCAAAGATCAAGTTACATTTTTTTAGCAACAGTGGGTTAAATTCTCCACAGGAACTTGTCCTCATCACGCCCATGTGTTGGAAATCCACATCTAGCTACCATCAACCCATGTAGCCAAAAATAGACCCATGTCCAGCGCTTCAACACCAATTCATCAATTTACTTTGTTGCATACCTCCATTGTATCATTTTTCTTGTAGAAATAACTGCAGCTGCGGGGGAAGAAACATGCCTATTACTGCTGCCAACTCTAATGGAAATGTGCCTATTGCTGTTGCCAACTCTACTAAAAACATGCTTGCTACTGCCAATTCTAGACATGGATTCGTGACAACAATAAACCAATGACCAACACATCATACACAACCTTGGCATGGTCATCCAGGTGATGTTCTTTCTAATTTTTCTACTACATGTATATCAACATCTTTATCCCCTACTATTTTTTAGCAAAACAAAGATCAAATATTCATGCATGATCAGTGGCCATTTGTAATCCATTATTTTCCAACTGCCCAAACATAATGTTTTCCATCTTAGCCTCAATACCCCAATTGTACCATGGCTAATTATTTTGTTCCTCATTTTTTGGGATCAATCCCACTTGAAACTATTTCTACCACCACTCCACATTGGGATAAATCTTAGAATATTTGAATGGAAAATGTAGTGCAGCACCATCCTCAACTTTCATTTCCTCTTCAAGGATAAACCTTTGCAACAATGCCCTCTCAAATCATCCATCTAATACATCTTCTACCTCATCAATGTCCACCTCATGGTGGATTCCATCCACCTCTTGGCTAGCTCAATATCATCCAACCTCCAACATGCTGGATACAAATTTTACAAAGCACATGACACGAAGTCACTTTTGTGAAGAAACTACTACACCAACCCAGGACATGGATTCTATTGAAAATTCTCTCTTCACTATGCTGGACAATGAATTTTTTACGCTACTTACATCAATGGTG
>MNCI01023951.1:290839-348284 GCA_015680685.1 Gnetum montanum | reverse complement strand
GGGGGTGGGGGGGGACCAATGATGGTTTAATGGAACCATCCATAGTCATCAAATTTGCACAAGATAACCATTGGATTGATGCCATGGAGAAAGAGCTACATCAAATTAATAAAAAAAACACTTGGAGCCTAGTTCCTCGTCTGTCTAGTAAGCCTATTATTAGTTTAAAATGGATATTTAAACTTAAGAGAAATCAATATGTTGAAATAGAAAAATTCAAAGCTCACGTAGTTGCCAAAGGTTATCTCCAATAGCAAGGCAGAGACTTTGATGATAACTTTGCTCTTATTTCACAGATGGAATCTATGAGAATCTTTCTTGCCATTGTCACACAAGTTGACTATGTGGTTTATCAACTAGATGTGGCTTCTACATTTCTTAATGGAGTTCTCAATGAAGAAGTTTACATGTAACAACCACCAAGCTTCATTGATGACGGAAAATGAAATCATGTTTATAAGCTCCATAAAGCATTATATAGGCTCAAGCAAGCTCCATGTGCATGGTATGCACATATTCATGCATTTTTCATGCAAGAAGGCTTCACCAATCTTCAGTCTCAAATAACAATATATAAAAAGGTATCTAGAGATGATTTTATTTGTGTTTGTTTATATGTAAATGATTTAATCTATTTTCATCTACAATTGCATTAGGAAATAATTTTCTTATGGCCATGAAAAAGGAATTCAAAATGTCTAATTTGGGGAAGATGTCATATTTTTTGGGTTTTCAAGTTATCCAAAGAACAAAATCAATTTCCATATGCCAAATGAAATTTGTGTGATCCTTAATTGAGAAATTTGGCATGATTAATTGTAATCCTTTAGACACACCACTTGCCCTTGGTACAAAAGTTACCAAGGATGAAAAATCCTCATCTGTCAACCCTTCACTATACGAATCCCTGGTTGGTAGTTTAATGTATCTCTCCAATACTCATCTAGATATCCAATATGCTGTAAACTACCTTTCTCAACTCATGTAAAATCTGCATGAATCACATTGGAAAGCTACAAAATGGGTATTGCGATACTTGAGAACAACAATAGATTTTGGGATCACATTTCATTGACATACAAATTTCAAGATATGGGGATACACTAATGTAGATTGGGGAGGTGACCTGAAAGATCAAAAATCAACTTCTAGTTTTTTTTCCTCCTTTAGTCCATCACTTATCTCATGGGAATCAAAGAAGCACTACATGTAGTGGCCAATGCTCATTAATGCGTTCGCCAAGCGATCTCCTTGTCTAGCTGGGCTGCTAGGACTCATAGTGGTAGCACTGCATTTGACAGTGCTGTTGCTCCTCGACATCTCCTACGATGAGCTTGGAGCACACCTCACCAACTTCATGCGCTCTAGAGACATGCTTTTCATGTTGCACACATTGTCGGTAGCAAACCAATTACTCAATGCACCAACCTTTGCAGCATTGGCGGTGATGATGCTTGACCTTGATCTAGATACGGTAGTGCTAGGTGTGTGTGTAGGAGAGGCATGCATCATGAACTACCACTTTTGACTACACTATGTGTTCAACAAGGGTGGCACTGGCGCGTAGGTGCTGCATGCGATCTGGTGGCTGTAGTCCTTCATGGTGACTCTTGTGGACAAGGATTCTTATAACAATGTTTGCATGTCCACCCTAGCCAAGCGAGTGCACGTGCCTTTCAACTTCATGTGGGTTCTCTTCAAAGCCATGGATACTTTCCTTCCCCATGGTAGCGACAAGCACATGTACTATGAGGCCAATATTAGGTAGTGCATCCTTAACGTTTTCGTTGTTGATGATCCCTACTGTGTCAAATGCTCTGAAATCATGAGCTCATGGTGCTACCGTATGTGCAACACTTGCTTTGACTTCCTTCCCTTTTCCCATTCCAATGTCGCCCTCATGCAAGCCATGCTCCATGATCACATCACCAGCTGGGGCCTCATCTATTCCTCCTCCTCTTCCTCTTCTTCTTCTTCTTCTTCATCTTCCTCCCTCTCCTCCTCCTTATCTTCATCATCAGGGGATGTTGCTGCAGTTGTCACCTCCAAGCTGGACCATCACCTACTCCTCACCTGGAAAGGCCACAACATTGTCTTCGCCACCACCTGGATACCCTCTTATTAACATCAAAAACAACAATGTTGCATTTGTATCTCAACTTGACTGCCAATGTGTATCATTGCCAAATGGCTTCTTAGTTTGGTTTGTTGCCGCTTTACTTGCATTACAAGGCTTAGTGTATGTGACATGGTTTCTGGATTTCAAGTCTACTTTCTAGGTAACTTCCATCTCACACACATTCATTCGCCATCTATGCTACACTACCTACAACTGTTTGTTAGAAATTTCCTCTATTTCTACAACTAATTGCATACAAGTGCTCTCTTTTGTAAATATTAACAATTTTTACACCTATTTGTTTCAATTTTTTGGATGCAACATATAAAAAAGGTTGTATATTTACCAATCAAATCCAATTTTTTAATCTATGTGTTAAACTAAATGTCAAATCTATCAAATTTCTCAAACTATGCTGCAACATGGACATGCCCATTAGTTTGATAAGTTTTTTATGTTTATTGGCAACAATATTAAAGGTTGGTTTTGTTAATTTACTAAGCACGATAATAAAAAAATAGCAAGAAAGAGAAATAGAAATTCAATTATGTAATTGGAAGAGATGTACAAGAACACATGGGGGAAGCATAGGCAAACCCCACCAATTACTCTAACTCCTAGTAAGTCTTAGAAATCCACATCTTCTTAATTTGAGAGTTACAACAAGCTTAGATCAATCTTTCACAAGAAGAAGAGACCAATTATGCCTCACACACCCTTTGATTTCATAAATATGTAGTAATATCCCCTAAGTATCCACTTCTATAGTGGTCATTATGTCATGCTTTGGGTAAAAGCCAAATTATAGAGTTATGATCCATAATTAATCATGGCCAAATTAGGTGTGAATAGTACTTTAGCTCTTGTTATTTTTAGTTAATACACCAAGAATAATTTGTCAACATGGCAATGGTTACAACATAAAGGTGTTTTGAAGTTAAAATTAACAACACAATTTGTGAATTTACACCTCAATTAAGTAAGAAAATAAAGTAATTGCAAGATATAGATATAGAAATTAAATTATAGTATCAGAAAAAATGCATCAAGAACACAAAAAATTACAACTCCAACTCTTAGCAAGTCTTAGAAATCCGATTTTTTTTCTTTAAGATTTACAACAAGCTTAAATTAAGCGTTCATAAGAGAAAGAGACTACAACTTGAATTATGCCTCTCACACGCTTTGATTTGGTGAAGATGTGTTAATAAGACCACCCAAGCATCCACTTATATAATGGTCATAATGTCATGCTTTGGGTTAAAGCTAAACTATAATGTTAAAACCTATAAGTAATCAAAATTAGGAGTAAGAAGTTACATATTCTTTTGACATATTGCATACTTTGGATTTTGTTATTTTTAGCCAACATGCCCAAAATAATTAGCCAATATAAAAACTGTTACAAAATAAAGATAATTTAAACTTAAATTTAACAACACACCAAACAAGTTTACCCATCATTCATTATTGTAAATATTGAGGAACTTGCTTTGAAACCTTTTAGCACTAACCTTTTCAAACCATGGAAATTTTAAAATTTCCTAAGGTTCACTATCAAAGCTTATTCATTGATGGTGAAACACCGCTAATTTAGGTCTAATACTTTGAAATGAGAACAACTCAAATCCTTTCAAGCTTTCGGGAGGCAAACATTTGACTAAGGCATGTAACTCACACTCAGCTTGTCAAGCTGGCTTGCCCTCAGCATGAGCGACTCCAACGACTCCGAAATCAAGTCAAAGATGGTCCAATGTGAGGGTGTAAGACATCTTCAAGGGTCACTGTTGTCCACTTCAAGTTTTAGCATTTGGGAATTCATATTTTGGGTCAAATTATATAAATTTTCTCACTCACGCTGTGGTCACGCTAAGGTCATGCTGGCAGCGTGAGTACAACATGACCAACTCTGAGAGCCTCAAAACCAAGTCGAAATGGTTTGATTTCAAAGGTGAAAATCATCCTCAGGGTTCATTGTTGACAAATTCAAGTCCCAACCTCCAGAATTCTAGATTTCATGTTCAAAATTGCAGGTTTTTGTAGCTCATGCTGAGGTCACATTGGCAGTGTGAGTCCAACGTGAGCTACCATAGGTGGTTTAAAACAAGGCATATTCCAGCTCAATTTCAGACCTGCAGATTACTCTCAAGGTCAACCATAGTTAGAAAATTGCTGTACTAAAGAAATAGGCTTGAAAGGTAAAAAATTGGTGTGAAATACATCATTTTTAGCTCACTCATGCCTAGGTCATGCTGAGGTCACACTGGCAGCGTGAGTACAACGTGAGTGCAGCGTGAGTACTGATCATGCTCAATCAAAAGTACGCCAAACACACACTGAGGACACGCCAAGACAAAATCAACTCACGCTGGAAGCTCTGGTGAAACAAAGATGCCTCAAATAGCCACAAAATGACTCAAATCAACATCCTGCAGTAGTCAATTCAGGGATCGAGAAGTTTCAAGCGAGCCGAATTCAATCTCTCTTATTGTACATTATCATTTTCATTGTAAATTTGCATTGTAAATTTTCATCATCTGTGAGCTGGTCAAGCTCTTATGCTCCAAATTATATCTGCTTCCATGGGCATAAGCTCGCTTGTGTAAGCCAATACAGGTTGTAAGATACAGTGCATTCGGTCAAGAACATAGCCCACCTATGCATGTCCAATTGACATGTAGCTATCCATCTAACACCTGCCACATGATTCGTTTTTCTCTCATTTTCTAGCCATTGATCCATCTATGAGTTCCATACCCAAACCTAGCTAAACCTTATAAATACCCCATCCATTCACATAAATGGGATTTACAATTCTGAAGGTTGACGGCTTAGGAAACACTAACTAGCAACTTTTGGATGCTCGGGCACACCTGACTCCTAGCATCTAAGCACCTACAAGCATATCACCCTAGGGCTTAGTGCTTGACTTTCCATCCACATGCGTAGCTACTCTTTGATTGGTGCACATTCATTCTAAGCAATATAATACAGTTCATTTTTTCCTTCCATTATATTGTTTACTCTTTTTTAAATTCATTTTATGTTTTTTTTACAATACAGTTTAGTATACACTCTATTTTCATTTCGTGTGTCACTGTTTACATTTCGTACATCATTTACGATAACCCCAGTGCAAGTCATAGCTTACGTTTGGGGAAGTCCTTGGTTGATTTACGTGTAGACCATCCAAGGCACTCTGCCTTCATTTCCTTTTCCAACTTGTCCTCACTCGAAGGCAGGGTCAGCTGTGTCTTTTCAAAAATCTTTCAGTGTTTGTTTCTCCCTTCTAGCCTTACGTCGATGATTTCGATTAGTATAGTAAATTGGAACTAGAAGGAGAACCTGAACTCATTTACCATCTATCAAAACACTGATCACGCTTCCTGTTCAAACACTATGTAGACCTATTCAAATGCTGCCCAAACCAAGTACTGGAACTAAAGCCCAACTTGTCAAGCTAGCTTACGCACGCTCAGCTTGACCTACTCATGCTTGCCCTAGTTACTCATGCTAGCTCGACAACTTGCTCAAGCTAGCTTGCTCACGCCAGTTTGTCAAGCCAACTTGTTGATGCTGTTAGCTTACTCATGCTCAAGCCAGTTTGCACATGCTCAGTATACACATGTCAATCTTACTCATGCCACACCCAACATACTCACACCAGCTTGACCACCTAGCTTACGCACGCTCAGCTTGTCTAGCCCAGTGTATTCATGCTTACTATGGAATCTTCCCAGATCAACACAATGACACTACCGATCTCTGACTTTGGGGCTAAAACCTCGAACCGTGTGATTGCTATGAAACCCATAACTATTATTGAATAGATAAACCCTCAAGGCCCAACTCGGCAGTCACTTAGGCTACAGGGCAAAGATCCTACTTATGCAATTCTCACACCAGAAAAATATAACTTCATTTGTGTGAAGATTCAAGCCAACCTGCCTATCGATCGCATACAGAGAGAAGCAAAGAGAAACTATGAGCTCATTTACAAAGGAGGTTGTGAGTTCGCTCCCTCAGCATTTGATATAATTCCCCTTTTCGAATACCATCATCAACTCATATCTTAGCTTCTCATGGCAAGGAGTTAAGCCTTACAGCCACCTCCAATAGAGCCTCAGAGTGGAGATGAGGAAGATGACTTTGCAACCCAATCTAAGCATGGGGATTCATACCATACCGTCAGTCCTCACACCCATACAAACTCATTATTCCAACCTTTCTTGGAGAAAACTTTGCTTCCTCCTTAATCCGCAAACACTCAAGCACTAGTTTCTCGACAAGAATTACCTACTTCCATTCCCATCTTCTCCATGTCCAACATTCAATTTGATACGTCCACTTCCATCATACCTCCGCAAGTGCAGTCCCGAAAACCCCCTCCTCAAGCTAATGTAGGATCAATCTTCCAACCTCAAGTAATTGGGATGTCATCAGTTCTACCAGCTTCCACGTCCATCCATTACATACCACAAGTGCAAACCCATGGAGCACCCTTGATTACTTCAGCCCAACATGTTCAAGATGTCACCTCACAACCCATGGCTAGGGAGTGGGTTTCACTAGCTATTCAACAACACCAATCAACTCACTACAGTGTACCACATCCTAAAATCCCGTCTCTGAATGCTGCTCAACCACAAAAATCAATAATCCAATAGTCTCTGTTTCCATAAACAATGCAACAATCGAATTACTATCAATCACAATCCACTCAACCCCCCGGTCTGCCTACCACCCAAGAGTGGGCAGTCACAAAGAAAATGATGCACTTGTTAACTAAGGAGGTAAAGTGCCTTAAAACTATACCAAGATGATCCAATCAACCCTTCAGTTTCACCGTTAACCTTACCAAAGGGAATCTCATTACCCCAGCTAACCAAGTACAATGGAGAGGGAGATCCAAACTTCCACCTAGTGACATTTCGATTAGAATGTCTATTACTTCAGGCCTGGCCCGATGTATGTAGCAACCAAAAACGTTAGCATCTAAAAAACATAGAGGGGTCGACGGGCATGACAGTTTTGACCCTATACCCATGGGAGGGCTGTGCTAGGTATGTGCGGATACGGGGCACCTTGAACGGTCTAGTCAATCAGATAGGGACTTACGTCGGTGTCAATATAGCCTTTTGCAATGTGTACCTTTGAGACAGAATGGAAATGCGAAATGGAAATGCAAAATGATGCCTGAAAGCAAATAAATTAGAAAATGCGACAACAATGCGAAGTAATGTTTGAAAGTGAATAAAAAAAAAGTAATGAAAATGGGACAGTAGGAAAGAAATAAAGTAAAGGGTAGTTAGAAACATGCACCACTTTGAAGCTACAAACTTTCTCTGTTAAGATGGATACAATCGGTTGCACAGCATGATGAAGTGCAGAGATCCCGAGAGCAACCAAGACGTGCAGAGAAAAACATACTGCACTAAGGTGTGGACTTAGGTGTTGATAATATGAAAATTCTACCAAGGTAGTAGAAGAAAGGTGGAACATAGTGTCAGCTGAAAATGCTAATTGTTTGCAGTATCAAACAGAGAGCTCGTAATGCTTGATGTTACAATGCTAGAGAGGGGAGAAGTTTTTAGGATTCAAAAAGTTCTCACCCCTTGAATGTCGTTCTTTTTAAAAAATGCAAACTCTTTTTTGAATGCTGTTTGCTAGGGTATTTATAGGACTAGAGGGCATGCATTGACTTGTCGATGCCACTCACGCCATGTATGACCGTTGGACCTACATGACCATTGTAATGCGAGCTTGTCATGCAATAACTACAAGCCTGCCATGCTGTAATTGCGTCGTCATCGTTTGGAGACGTGCGCCAATGGTCCAATTAGGTGGAGTTCATTGATGTCGCACAACTACCCGCATGCCTTGCTATGCTTTGTAGCGTAACATGCTTGGCATGGCATAGCACCTTATCGTACATTCTGCTACATGTTGTATGCTTGATACGCTATGCTATGCTACATAGTGTAGCATAGCATAGCGACTAGCCTTGGTCGCGAAAGTTTTAGCAATTTGCAAACTTCGTCTTTTGCGATGCAAGTCTTGTGAAATTTATTGATTTTTCTCTTCAAGTTGCCTTCTGTCCCTTCTGCAAGATTGCTATGCCTCGCTACACCATGTAGCTCAGCGTAGCGTAGTAGCAGACATGGTCCACCGGTTCCTGACGGAAAGGGACATCGTTGTAGAACTTGAAATTGGATGAGGGGAATGGTGGTGAAGCCATTTCCATGCTATGCTACGTGGCATAGCGTAGCGTGGCACTTCATTTTGCCGTTGGCTTTTTTGAAGCTTGCTACGCTATGAGGCGTAGTGTAGCGTAGTAGACTTCGTGACTTAGAAAACTTGCCGAACTATTTTTTGCGCATCTAGAGTGCTGCTACCAATTTTGCACACCATTTCTGAGCAGGCTATCGGCTGGTCAGGCTACTTTAGTGGATAGGCAGGATGAAACAGAACCTATCCATGCTCAAAGTAGAAAATTTTCCAAACTGGCCAGCCTGAACTCAGAACGTTCTCCTCCCAATGAACTTCTGTAGTACTGCAAAAGCCAAGTGAAGTAAAGATGACCCTGCATTTTTAGGGTGTTTCATTGGCTCTCTTTGTCGACGTCTGGAGAACGAGCTCGATGGATGTCAGCAAAGAATATGAAACACCGCAGTCGACAAAATGCTAAGGTTGTCGCTCGATGAGTGTTGAGATGTTGCTTGGCCACACTTGAGAGTGTTGCATTAGTTTTGTAGAGGTTAAGGTAGAGAGCAAAGATGATGTTTAGCAGAGTCCCTCGTTGGAGTACTCTGAGGGGCTCGTTTGCATTTTGATCTTTGGTTGACGCTATTCTTCAACCTCCTGTAGGCAGGTGCCCCCTTTGTAGGATGAGTTACATTACATCTGTGAAAGGTTTTGACCTACCTACAGACACCTTCCATATGGCAAGTTGTGTTACGCACCTACTAGAGTTTGCATTATCAAATAGCCATGTTAGTCGAGGCACTCGCTTCATGATGCTATAGCATTTGCTGCTGTAGCGAGATGTGTTTGTGGGGACAAGGTCTTGCTGGTTGTTGGCATTGTTGTTACTCTTGGGCACTATTGCTGGTGTGAGATGCCCAAAGTAGGAAAACCAGCAGTGGCCTTGGCAATGCCGATGTGGAGGAGTTGGGTACAAATGCCCTGGAATCCTTGCCAAGGGTTTGCATTCCTGGTTCAGTTATGGGATCAATTGCCACATAGTTAATGTCGTGCAAGCCCAGGCGTTGGTAGGGACTTGGAGCAACAATATTGTGGCTGGGCCACAATACTGCTGGAACTCCAGATGCGAGAGCTAACCTAAGAACTACCGTGAAGGTGATGGGCCGTGGCGACGGTAAGTTCGGAGGGTTAGTGTGACACCATACGGAATCTTCAGAGAGTTAGCATGATGCGAAGGGTGGCAGTGTCACATATGTTTCAAACCATGTTCTCAATGTGTCGTGAATGATGTTCCAAAGCTACGATGTCCCAGCCACTCGTTAGCATCGCGCCCACTCGTTTGGTGTGTATATGGTGCTGATGCATGCTGGGAATGCGATACGAACCTAGTTTAAGGTCTTGGTAGACCGTGTGCTGGTTTATCGTCATAGCGGATGTGCAATGGCAGTTTATAGTCATAGTGGACTAACAGTGCCAGTTTTACGTCGTAGTGGATAGTTGCCTCCAGTTTAACATCTTGGCTGATGCTACTTTATGCTGCTCATTTATCATAATTGCGGACGCTTTCTGGTGCAACTCCCAGTTTATCGTCGTAACAGACGGTGCTTGGTGCAATTGCCATTTTATTGTCGTAGCAGATGGTGCTTGTTGTTGCCATTATTCTTTAGACATAGTATGGCTTGAGGCATGTGTGGTTCACCAAGTTGGCGAACTCATTTCCTTCCATGTCCGCTAGTTTAAAGGCTCCATTTCCGAAGGCTGTAGTGACCACGTAAGGACCTTCCCAGTTGGCTG
Source organism: Gnetum montanum (assembly GCA_015680685.1). Lineage (NCBI taxonomy): Eukaryota > Viridiplantae > Streptophyta > Gnetopsida > Gnetales > Gnetaceae > Gnetum > Gnetum montanum. The sequence goes on along the minus strand of MNCI01023951.1, from coordinate 338,167 downwards.
AGAATTTTCTCAAGTGATCACGGATGGCCTTGAGGACGAGGTCTTCTTTCTACACTGGTCATCGATGCGGGTCTGCATGGTGCTTCTACTGCTATTTTCTCTAGTAGTGCTTGATTCGTCTTAGCGTCTGCATGCGTTTCTCCTCTACTGAGTCGAGGTCAATGGTTTGCGATTCGTTGTTTTGGGCTTTGCTCATTACGTTAGACAGGATCATCCAAAGTGAGTGTACCTGCAACTCAAGAGACAATACAGCTTCAGATCTGTAAACAAGACTGTAAGGGGTCTTACTTGTCATAGTTCTGCAAGTCGTTCGGTAGGCCAAGAGGATGTAGAGGATCTGCTCGTGCCACCGCCTCTTACTATTATTGAGCATTCGCTTCAGCAAGTTGATGATGGACTTATTTGTAGCTTCCTCCTGCCCGTTCGCCTGTGGATAATAAGGGGAAGAAAATGATTATTTAATGCCTAGGTTGCTACAGAAGGTTCGAGTTTCCATATTGTTGAATTGTGGCCCAATGTCGGTCACAATAGTCATTGGAAGCCCAAACCTAGTTATGATGTTATCAAGGATGAAACGACAGATTTGCTGAGACGTCATCTTCCTTAGGGGAATAGCTTCCATCCACTTGGTAAAATACTCTTTGGCAGTGATAATGAAGCTATGCCCCGTAGAGGACTTAGGCGTAATAGGCTTTATGAGGTCTAATCCCCATCATTGGAAGGGCCATGTGATTTGTGTGGGGTGCAGGTCTGTAGGTGCTATGTGTATAAGATTTACGTATCTTTGGCACGTGTCGCATGTCTTGACTTTTGAAAGATAGTCCTACTCCATGTAGGGCCAATAGTACCCTAGGTGTATGATTTTCGCAGCCATATCCTTGCTCGCTATATGTCCACCGCACAGCTCTTCATGGATCTCATTAACTACCTCTTGTGCTTGCTCATCACCCACGCATGCTAGCAATATCCTATCGTAGGATCGTCGGCATAGGTCATGATTTCCCATGAGCACGTATTGCCAAGCATGCTTACATATTGCATCTCTCTAGGTAGATGTCAATCCACCTGGGGGCTCGCTGTGCTGTAGATAAGCTTTAATGTTGGCATACCACTCCAGGGCATCTCTAGCGTTGACAAAGGCCATGTGTTCTGCCTGAGTGATAGGCTCTACGCATTCTGCGATCGTGGTTGGCAGGTTTGCTAAGGAATGTGATGGGATGTTTAACACGAGGGTAGCTAGGGTGTCTACTATGGTGTTCTTGTTGCATGGCACGTGTTGCACATCAGTGGTTGAAAATTGCTAAAGTAGGGTTTTTGCTAGGTCGTAGTAGGGTTGCAAGTGCATAGCCTTGCAGGTGTAGACTTCAGTGATTTGATTCATAACTAGTTGTGAATCTCCCCAGATTGCCAAGTGTTGTATGCATAGTGCTTGGGTAGCTAAGATGCCTCTAAGTAGCCCCTCATTCTGCCACATTGTTGGTGCAAGGGAACATGAAACGATAAGCAGATGGGTGCACTTTCTCAGAGGGGAACGTGATTGTGGAAGCGGCACTACATTCTCGCGCGGTTGATGCACCGTCGAAGTGTAAAGTTGCTTCGAAATGCGACGGGACGATGGTGACATTGCTAACATATTTGTCTGGGAACTTAGGGTCTATGGTTGCCTGGTTGTTGACTAGCGAGGCTGTGAGTTGGGTCGCTATGGCTTGACCCTTCATCGATGATTGACTTACATAACATAGGTTGAATTCCGTGGTTATTGCTTTTCATTGGGCTATCCTGCTACTTTCATACAGGTTGCAGGTGATAGCCCAGAGTATATTTCTTTTGCAAATGATGTTGGTTGTGCTGCGGAATAGGTAATGCTACCATTTCTTTAGTGCAAACACTAGGGCTAGCCAGTTCCTCTCCACTTCGTTGTGCTTCACCTTGTATGCTACTAGTGCATGGCTCAGGTAGTACACTGGTATCTCAGAATTATCGTCCCACTTCTAACATAGCAGTGCCACTGTGGAAGTGTTGGAGGTGGTAAGGTATATGAAGAAAGGCTTGTCCCTTTGTGGCGGGTGCACCATTGGGAGGTGCGAGAGCTACTTCTTTAGGTCGTTGAAGGCTTGTTGACACTGGGTTGTCCACTCAAAGTCAACCCCCTTCTTTAGAAGATGTTGCATTTGGAGTAACTTGTCAGTCAACCTAGCTATAAACCTTCAAATGAATTGCACTCTACCTTGTAAACCTCATAAGTCTTTAAGGTTTGTGGGAGGCGCTAGGTTGACGATGGCTTTGACTTTGTCGGGGTCCACCTGTATTTCGGCTTCTGATACTACGAACCCTAACATGCATCCTGTTTTCACCCTGAAGACTCATTTCTTAGTATTGAGGTGTAGGTTGTGCATTTGAGAACATTTCAGGACTACCCCCAGATTGTGTGGGTGATCAGCTACCTCCTTAGACTTAACCACTATATCATCTACGTAGTCGTTTAATGTTTCTAGGATGTAGTCACTAAAAATATAAGTCATGGCTTGCTGGTATTTTGCTCCAGCATTCTTGAGCCCAAATGGCATCATGGTATAGAAGAAGGTCCCCCATGGGGTCATGAAAGTTGTTGACAATTGGTGCTCTAGGTTAATGCATATTTGGTTGTATCTGGAAAAACCATCCATGAGGGATAACAGAGTATGGCCAACTATGGTGTCGATGAGTTTATTAATGCTTGGGAGTGGGAAGTTGTCTTTGATCGTTACCTTGTTTAAGTCTCGGAAGTCTATCCATCCCATTTTCTTTGAAACTACAACGATGTTGGACACCCACTCTGAATAGTTGACTATGCAGATGAAACCTACTTGGTATAGCTTAGTGATTTCATCTCTCACAGCTAGTGTGATTTCTGGATTAACTTTGTGAGCTTTCTACTTAACTATCTTTATGTGGGGGTCTAGGATGATGTTTTGTTGAATTAGCCATGGGTCCAGACCTGGCATGTCACTGTATGACCATGTGAAGACATCGATGTTGTCCTACAAAACTTTGGCTACATTTTCGTGCATTTGCGTGTCTAGGAGGGAGCTAGGTTTCAATGTTTTCACCTTCCCCTTTGTCATGGTCATAGGTGTCTCAACAAGAGGATCTTTGGTTACGTCCCTTGCCTCTAAGTCAAGGGCTTGGACCAGGTGCCTGGGCCAATCTGGGGATGCTTCTAAGGCTACTATAGTGCTAGTCATAGTTGACCCCTAGTCGATCATGTTGGGGTTCAACTGTCTCGCGAGCTTGCCCTATGGCCCTGCTAATGTTAAAGGTGTGGAAAGGTCACGATGGATTCCCATCTCTAGCTTGACCTGCCATTATAAGATGAAAGCTTGGTTAAGGGACATCAGAGGTTGTGTGGAATGAAAATTTACAAAGAAACACCAAGATGCAACTTGCTAAGAGTGGCAATGTAAAGATTGAAATTTTGGTAGTTTAAGGTTGTGGTGGACCACTGAGGTGGAGAATCTCAGGTTGAAGGTCGACTTCCTCATAAATCATAACCCTAACCCTGTCAATTGTAAGAGGGCTGTAGATGACTACACTAAGTTTTGGATTGTCATTTACCAGAATGTTGAGTCCACCTGCGAGATAGTGGAACAACAAATGCGGATGGACTTGCTAGCCCAGAAGTATCAAGATATGAAAGATATCAGTGCCAAATTCTTTGAATGAGGACGAATCCAGAGAAACCACAAACATGCATACAAGTTGGGGAACGACACCCATCAAAGACTATACAAAGACACTGCTATGGAGGCATTCACGTATGAAGCATTCATGAATGCCATCGGTGCTTTTGAAGCCTACGCTAAGTTCAAAGAGTAGGTGAAGGTCACGGAATCTCCTGACTTAAGGGTTGATCTTCCTATAGGAGAGACCGCAACCACCTCCCTTTTCGTGGAACCTCTGGAATGGATGACTATGCAAAGGGAGAAAGCTATTACTGTGAATGCTGAACCTAGAGATAGACGTTGGATGGACATTACGACAGAGGAGATTTGTTGTTGCCTCAGGCTTGGTCTAGACCAAATACCTCTTGAGACTGATGTGGGCTACTCTTAGGTTAGTTGCTTTAATGGGTAGATGCTCATGCTATGTTATAGCTTGCGTTTGTTGCGGTTATTGCCCTAGCTAACTACTTCATTCATGCGATGCAGAATCCAAATGAGGGTGCAAGACCCATGGAGGGAGAGAATGAAGAATCGGTAGAAGGCAATGCAGGGGCAGATGATACACAAGAAGATGAAGTGAAGGCAGGCGGCAAAGGAGATGCAAATGGAGACACCCCATAGTAGCATGGGATTTTTTTTATTTTGAAAATTTTTTAGACATTGCCAATAGGTGAAAATTTTGAATGAAATGAAAACTTTAGAAAAGAAACCAATTTTATGTTAACTTGTATATTATGTAAAGTTTTCATGCTCTTGTATGCTAGTTTTAGGCCATCTCGGGCCATTGCTAGGTTTTGGCCATTTCAGGCCGTCGTGCAACGTGTCAAAGTGAAAAGAAACAGTGCTAGTTTTAGGCCATTTCGGGCCGTCGTGTAACATGTCAAAGTGAAAAGAAACGGTACTAGTTTTAGGCCATTTCCTATCATGCAGAAAGCTTAAAGCGAAAAAAAAGCAACGATGCTAGTTTTAGGCCATTCCGGGCTCATTGCCCAAAAGAGATAATATGTTAACAAAGCAAACAACAGTGATCATAGTTTTAGGCCATTTTGGGCCGTTAGCATAGCACGCCAGAAGGATGGCATACTAACAAGGCGAGGAAACGATGAATGTACAAGGGATGGCAACTTGGCAGGAAACAGTAGAGTTGCTATGCTATGCGTAGCTACTTACTGACCCGTCGTGGGTTGATTGGAACATAAGGCCGAGGTGTTTCACTAGGGTACTTATTCACATCATTGTCCTCTGCTTGGAAGGACAACTCGACCCATGCATTTTTGATTTGGGAGTCATCTCGTTGAGCTGATCCTTCCGTTGAATGATTAATGCATGCATGAATAGGCACTTCATTCTCAGAGGTTGTAACCTCTGAGCCCTGTTCCATGTTTACATTGCTAATTTCTTGCGTTACCACTTCATCACCATGGATCACCACCTCCCTACCTACGTATGGTAAGTGGATTTCGTGGTGTATAGGTGAGGAGACAACCCTAAGTCATGCTAATCATGATCTTCCCAAGATCTGGTGAAACCTGATCATTTCTTCGACTACGATGAATGTTGTGTCTGTGGGGAACTGGTCCCCTGATACGAAGTTTATGTGCATTGTGCCTTTCACTAGGACGCGTGCCCCGTTGAAGGACCTTAGACATGATGTCATCGTTGGTTTGATCTGGTCGACCAATCCCAACTTATCCATAACAGGGAAGGAAATTACGTTCATGGTGGCCCCATCATCAATGTGTACCCTTCGGATCCAGTGTTGATGAATCCGAATTGTGATGAAGAGAGGCACCGTACTTACTTGACCCCCTTCAGGATCTTTCCTAATGGCATCGTTATAGAAAGTTAATTAGGATGGTGCGGGCTTTGCAGGTACAAAGGAAAGCCTTACTGAGTGGATCACTTCATCTTCTGTTGGCATGTTTTCATTAACTGAAATCGTTGTTAATATGTGAACTAGCACTTCTCGGTGGGGTGGAGATGTCATGATTAGGTCGTACAAGCTCGGTGTAGCATTTTTCGGCTTTAGAGCTTGCTTAATCTGGGTGAGGATGTCTAGAAGGCCTTGGCTTCCCACTTATGTGACACTTTCTTCCTCCTCGATTCATCCTAGAAGATGAATCTCCTAAGGAGAGGTAGTCTCGGATCTGGGTCTAGATCCCTGTCGATCAGGTGGTACAGGCTGCGTAATTGTGTCGACCTTCATCTTTGGTGACGAAGGTGTGGATGCAAGGGGTGAAGGAATAGGCTTGGGGATACCCTTGACGGTACTTCCCTTCGATGTCTCACTCGAACAGTAAGCGTCTCACCTTGTGGGATGAGGAGATTGTTCAATTCTAGTGTGTGAGATAGGGGTTTTCAAAGACGTCAGACCCTTGATGACGAATGGTGCTAGAGGTGTTAACTATGGGACCGCATGGCCTTGTTGATAGGTGGTGCAAAGGTGGATGCCTGTGGTGGGATTTTTAGGATGAAGGGTGGCTGCAAGCTTGTTGGTGGTGCTAGTGCACTACGCTGAGGCACATGGATCACAAATGGTTGGAAGGGTGGCCTGGGATCATTGTCAATGCCGATGGCGTTGATGACATAACTGACATTATTGGCATTGAGGGGATCTATGTAGACATACATAGATTGATTTTCAGGGTGTATTGGATTGCTTTCATCCAACACTAGCTTCCCAAGATCGATTAACCTTTGGATGTCATCCTGCAATGATAGACAATAATCTGTGGTGTGACTACATAGTTGGTGGTAGTCATAAAACCTGTCTAGCTTGAAATCCCTAGGGTTTGTAGGCTCATTGAAAAGGGCCAAAGAGGGATTCCTAAGGAGCTCATAGTAGCGTTGATGTCTTGCGTTTGCTTCTTTTGACATCTGCTTGTGTTGGATGTAGCCTGCTGCCAGCAGTTGCTTCAGGAGTTTTGAAGGTTTGAGAGAAAGGAGGGTGTATTTCGAGCGATCTTTGCACTCAAAGTTGGGTTTGGTGTATGCAGATGTCTCGGGCGTAGGCGCAATAGGTTGTAGTGCTTAGCCTAGTTTGGGCGTAGGGTTAGCCATAGGTAGGGCTGGTTTCTTGTTATTCTTGCTACCACTACTACTAGGCTTGGGCTTGGCTTCAGTTGCCATAGCAGCCATTGTGGTTTTTGGGGCCTTACCTTTGTCTTTCTTTGCAATGGTGCTTTTGTAAGTGATGTAGGCTAGGTCTTTGCTTGCCTTGGTTGCATCCTATATGCTCTTAGTTTGAGTGAAAGCCTGACTGAGAGAGCAAGGAGTGAGATCGTACAGTTTGGACTTGATGAAGTCATTTACTACACCCTTAAAGACGGCCAACAAGTGAGCCTCCGCAATGGGCTCGCAGATTTCGTTAAGGGTTATGCTCCAACATTGAAAGAATTTTTGGACTGGTTCTAGCGTGTCTTGTTTCACGCTCATCAACTGATCCAGCGTGGTTTCTGGCTTCAAGTTGTACTTGAAGCATGTCACAAACTGGGTCAGGAGCTTTTCCAAAGTTGAAATGGATGAGCGTGGAAACGTGTGGTACCAATCTAGGGCTTTCTCGGCTAGGGACATGGCAAAAATGAGAATGATTGTATGCAGCCACTGTTGCAATAGTAAAGACTCAGACTTGAAGGTGACAAGATGCACGTTGGGATCTCCCTCCCCATCGTACTTCGTGAAGTGCAAGAGAGAAATCTTGGGGGTTAACGTTAAAGCAGAGATTGCAGGGTTGATGGGGTCATCCTGATAAAAGTCTATGCCTTGTACCATGTTGGACCCAATAGCTTTGAGGCATTTTATTTCCTCAGTTAGGGTCTAGATGAGCTGAAATTCTTGGTCTAGATCCAACAACATTGTGGATGATTGAGGGACTACAGTGGTAGCTCCCACATGCGACATGGTAGCAGTGGCGGGCTGGCTCATCGACAGTGCCGTTGGGACCGCGCCCACTAAAGGTGAAGCTTGCGTTGTCCACCATCTGGTCGGTGGTATTGTCAGAGCAGCAACAACGGGTTGAGCCGTCGGATAGAATGTTTGGGTCACTGGCAGGATAGGCCATGGCCCTGTGCTAGGATATACTATTTGCGGGGTTGTGTAGGTCTGAGGGCAAATATAGTGGGACATCTGCGATGGTTGTAGAACAGACGAAGAAGTGAACGAGGTCCACCATGTGGATGGGTTGGGGCCTACCACAGTGGATGGAATAGATGTGTACGTAGGAATTGGCATGGAAGTTATATGCGGTTGCGAAGTAGGTACAGTGTGAACATGCAGTAGGGTAGTTGTGACAGGCATATTACACGCTACAGGAATGTGCTGATAGAAAGTTTGCGGGGGCCCAGTTTCTGCGAACAAAATAGGGGAATAAGGGTGATGATATGCTAGGAATGTGGCATGGGTACCCATTTCCATTATGGTTGTAGGCTACTGAAGTGTAGGCGTGATGGTGAAGGGAGTGGTGACAGATAGCGGGTTGGCCCAGAAGGATTGGGTAGGCGGGATAGGAACGAGGTTGGTTTGACCTCCCTAGTCAGATTGGGAATCGAGTTCTTCCTGTCCATCTTGAAAGGTGTCGTCTTGGTTGGACACAATATCCTATTGCTCCCTAAGCCTAGCCAACTGGATTAATTGATCCAGAAGCCTTTGATACGTTTGCGATAAAGATAGCAAAATGCTGGGAGTCAGAACGAATTCTTTCCCGTTGAAGTAGGTGAACTCGAAGCTGCATTTTTCTTCGAGTTCATGTAAATCCAAGGGAAAATTAGCTTGCACCTTTGCAAAAAGGAAAATATAATGCTTGTGTTGTTGGGCTAGTCCCTTAGGTTCCTGATTTTGGATTCTGAGAGATCGATGTGCTTCCAACCTCGGATTCGGTGGTTGTTCAACACCAGTAGTGCCTTGAACCGTGATGAGAACTTCAACGTTGAAGGGGGCTTCTACGTTGAAGGAATTAGCAGTAGTAGTTGAAAAAGCCATCGTTAAGTAGGTAATTGTGCAAAAAGAAAGTGTAAAAGTTGTGCCAAAGAGTGCAAACAAATAGGAAACCTGGAAGAAACAGTGAAGAAGAATCTTTACATCTTGCTGGATTCCAGAGGAACCATCGAGGTGACCGATCTACATTACACAAGGCGTAAACAATCACAACAGGGTGTCAACATTTATGTCTGTGTGAGCTAAGATGTAGAGGACGTGCAAGAATACTATAAAAAAGGAAGGCAAGTTAACTGGCTATCGGAGGCTTTATGTCTCGTAGGGCTCTCGAGGAATCATCGAGGCGACCAATCTACACCGCACACCGTGTAAACAACCATAGATGGATGCCAAGTCTATGCTAATGTGTATCAGGGTGTAGAAGGCTTATGAGACTACCATAAGACAAGAAAGCTAATAGAAAGGCTTTGTGTCTTGCAGGATCCCCTAAGGACCGTCGGAGTAATCGGTCTGTACCACACAAGATGGGGTACAAAACACATGCAGGACAACCACAAGATGGGTAAGCTAACTAGGATCAAAAACGCTTTTCGTCTCACAGGATCCCCGAGGGATCGTCGAAGCAACCAGTCTGTACCACATGGGATGGGGTACAGGATGCATGTACGACAACTGTAAAAGAGCTAGTTAGCCAGTGATCAGAGGCCTTGTGTCCTATAGGGCTCCCGAGGAACCATTGAGGTGACTGATCTACACCGCACAAAGCTCAAAAAACCAGAAGAGGGTGTCACGTTTGAGCTTATGTGTATCAGGGTACAGAAGGTTCATAGAACTACTGTGACACATAGAAAAGGCACCAAAAGGCCCTCCTTCTAGCACCAGAAAACTGTAGCGACTGAAAACGTCGATGGCTAGAAAACACCAAGGGGTCGACGGGCACGACAGTTTTGTCCCCGTACTTGCAGGGGGGCCGTGCTAGGTGTGTGCGAATACGAAGCACCCTGAGCGGTCTGGTTGATTAGACATGGATTTATGTCGGTGTCAACATAGCCTTTTGCAATTTGGGACAAAATGGAAATGCGAAATGATGCTTGAAAGTAAATAAAGCAGAAAATGCAACAACAATGCAAAGTAATGTTTGAAAGTGAATAAAAAAGAAAAAGTAAAGCAAACGGGACAATAGGTAAGAAATAAAGTAAAAGGTAGTTAGAAACATGCACCACTCCGAAGCTATAGACTTGCTCTATTAAGATGGATACAGTCAGTTGCAGAGCGTGATGACATGCAGAGATCCCAAGAGTAACCAAGACTTGCAGAGCAAAACAGACTGCACTAGGGTGTGAACTTAGGTGTTGATAATACAGAAATTTTACCAAGGTAGTAGAAGAAAGGCAGAATAGAGTGTTAGTTGAAAATGCTAACTGTTTGCAGTATCAAACAAAGAGCTCGTAATGCTTGATGTTACAATGCCAGAGAGGGGAGAATTTTTCAGGATTTAAAAAGTTCTCACTGCTTGAATGTCATTCTTTTTAAAAAATGCAAACTCTTTTTTGGATGTTGTTTGTTGGGGTATTTATAGGACTAGAGGGCACACATTGACTTGTCGGTGTCACTCGTGCCATGTATGACCGTTGAACCTAAAAGACCATTGTAATGCGAGCTTGTCATGCAGTAACTACGAGCCTGCCATGCCGTAATTTCGCCATCATCGTCTGGAGACGTGCGCCAATGGTCCAATTAGGTGGAGTGCATTGATGTCATACAACTACCCACATGCCTTGCTATGCTTTGTAGCATAACATGCTTGGTGTGGCATAGCACCTTGTCGTGCGTTCTGCTACATGTTGTATGCTTGCTACGCTACGTAGCGTAGTGTAGCGTAGCGACTAGCCTTAGTCACGAAAGTTTTGCCGATTTGGAAAATTCATCTTCTCGATGCAAATCTTACGAACTTTGCTGATTCTACCCTTCGAGATGCCTTTATAGGATTTCTATGCCTTGCTGCGCCATGTAGCTCAGCGTAGCGTAGCAGTAGACATGGTCCGCCGCATCCTAACAGAAAGGGACATCATTGCAGAACTTGAAATTGAGCGAGGGGAATGGTGGTGAAGTCGTTGCAATGCTATGCTATGTGGCATAGCATAGCATGGAAATTTTTTTTGCTATTGTATTTTTTGAAGCTTGCTATGCTACAAGGTGTAGTGTAACGTAGAAGACTTCATGACTTACAAAACTTGCCAAACTATTTTTTGCGCATTGAGAGTGCTACTGCCAATTCTGCATAGTTTCTGAGTAGGCTATCGATTGGTCAGGCTAATTTGGTGGACAAGCAGGATGACATAGAACCTATCCATGCTCAAAGTAGAAAATTTTCCAAACTGGACAGCCTGAACTCAGAATGTTCTCCTCTTGATGAACTGTCGTAGTGCTGTGTGGACTGCAAGAGCCTAGTGAAGCAAGGATGACCCCACATTGTTTAGGGTGATTCAATGTAATTTTGTGTGTATTTGCTATGTCCTTAATGGGAAACGCCTTAGACTGGTACTGAGGTTTACCCCGTAACTTCATATCCTCTTTAGAAGATTTGTTACCCATTTCAAATATAATCTAAAGCCTAAAGCCACACTGGACAACTTGATTTATATTAAATAGGTGCCGTTGGAGCTAGTACAAAAATTTATCCAAAGGTGAAGTGCAGCCCTGAATGAACTTCACGAGCCCATCCCTAAAACATACCTTCTTAGCATCCTTATAGTGATTGTCAATGACTTTATTAATTCAAAAATTTATTATTTAAGTTCCTGTACTTTGAGCCAAGCATTCATGCAAATTAAGAACATAGAAGAGGCGACGCAAACGAGTAACGACCCAGCTTACTTGACCTATAGAAGCCAACATACGAGGAAAGATAAAGATAAATCCAAAACGATGGTAGCGATGGTGGCAAAGACAGCCCAACCTAATAATCCAGGACTGAAAGGAAAAAAACTTATTACTCCAATCGGTTGTGAGAGAACAATACCTATGCCTACACCCTAATCTTCCTCTAATAAAAACACCAACATGGGTCACACTCATACACTCGAATGAAAGGATCCCATCCAATATACACCCTTGCCTATGAGGCCTTCATAATTGTTAGATCAACTTCTAAAGGTCGGGTTAATGAAACATAAACAAATGTCCCCTGCAGTGTCTCAAAAACATGATTGATTCTATGAGTTAGCTAACCTTACTTTAGAAATAGCTAATGAGCCCCCCATTCCAAGAGGCTTTAGATTGGATAGGTTTTGTGAATATCACCAATGGTGTGAGCATGAAACTGACTACTGCTTCACCCTAAAATAGGATATACAACGCATGATTGATAGGGGTGAAATAGTATTTGATGAGGCAAATCATGTAAGGCTCCAAAACCAACCCATGGGACTCTACAAGGACCCTCTCAATACTAATGATGCACCATATGTGATTAAGACTATCCATGTGGAGAATGTACAGGATGTCCCGGGAAAGCATTTTTTGATTTGTAGGCCTTTGGAAAATACACCTACCTCAACATATCCTCAAACTCCTTTCGTCATACGCACGTTCCCTGCACCACAAAAACCATTTGTCATTAGTGTGCCTCCTTCCATCGGCGTAGCAACCACAACATTAGAAACATGGCCCACTCCCTTTGTGATCCGGGTACCAAAACACCCTGACGTGAAACCCCCTACAGTTCCCCCGTGACCCTTATGAGAGTGCCTTGTTGACAGGCTCACAAGAGAGTGCCTAGAATAGGAACATCATAAGCACAAATTAGGACCGCTGAAGCCCATACCACTAAATGTTGTTCCTATGGTTCCATCCATCAGTGAGCCTAGCACAAGTCATCAAGACAAGAATACCAGCACTCACAGGGTCCCAAACTCAATATCCCCAACTACCAACATAAAAATCCCTCCATGAGAGATACGAATGCTGAGTCAAATGGACCAAGTCTCTATAGACAAGAGTGACGAAAATGGTAAGGATCTAGTGAGTGCATTGACCCAAGTCACGTAGGCCTTGAAACAAAAGAATACTTCCTTAAGCTTGTATGATTTGGTAATGACTTCAATGGTACATCAGGAAGCTCTCATGCATATGTTGACTTCAATTCCTATTAGTGAGGACCTTCCTATAGATGAGCCGTCCATTTATGCAGTACGGTCCCTAAAACTTCAAGAATCAAGGACCACATCCCTGGAGTTTCATGCTAATGACATTAAGTGAGATGAAAAAATGGGAGAGGTTACTACAACCCCTATGTTCATAACAAAACAAGTCAACCATTTCAAGATATGTAGGGTGCATGTCGATGATGGTGCAACAAAGAACGTAATACCCTTTCTTGTCATCGAAAAATTGGGGCTTACAGAGCAAATACCGCCCACAAGAACTTCTTTATTAAAATTCTTCAATTGTTCCCATGTCGTGGTAAAAGGCATGGTTACCTTTGATTTCATAGCAGGTACCAATTCCCCACATCAGTTGAATTTGTAGTGGTTGACAAAATGCCGAGGTTCAATCTGATTCTAAGACGTCCTTGGCTAGCTCAACTAAGAGCCGTATCCTCATCAATCCATCAAGAGATCCACCTACCTTATGAGGGTGGTGAAATCATCATACATAGGGATACAACAACATCACTCACTTCCTCGCACTCAGGAATGGATCAAGGGTCAGAAGTTGAGTTCTTTGAGCCTAAACAAGGAACCATGAGCATACTTCAAGACATGAACCAAACGTTAGCTCATGATCCTACTAAAACTAAGGAAGTGCTGGACAACATAGATATAGGAGCCATTCCCACTGACGTCTCTTGGTCAAAATTAACCTTTGACATCACTAGTGAAGGGGAAGGTGAGTATAAGATCATGCCTACATGCCCTACCCCTCACGTGAAACTACGAAGGATTAAAAAGAAACTCAATAGTTAGGGTGAACTACCATCACCGTCTAGAAATACGTTAAACTACCAATCGTCCAGTATGATGTTAAACTACCAACGAAAGTCCGCAATGATGTTAAATTAGCCATAGTCAGAAATGGCTAGTTCCTTTTAAAGCATCCTAAAACTGTTATTGCTTTCAACCCACTATGGCCTAAAAATGGTGATCCTTCTTTCTTTAACATAGATGTGATAGTCCATCATGAATTTAAACTAATGTACATAGCCCAAAATGGCTTTAAACTAGAGCTCAACATGTACAAATTCACAAACTCTTGTTACGTTACGTTAAATGTTCATTTACAAGTTACAAGTTACAATTTCGATTCATGCCTTCTCATTACTTTCTCTTGTTTTACAAATATTTGATTTACATTTTGTTCCCTCATTTTACATTCAGCTACATGCATATGTTCACGATAATACTTGAGAAAACAAGAAAAACAACAAAAAAAATAAAAAAAAGAAAACATATAAAAAAATATTGAACATCAATATGGTAATAAACTTCCAACAAAGTATGCCATGATTAGATCCATATAATTACATTTGTCCATCATATATTTCCATTAAAGATCCAAGAATCTAAAACATTTAATAGTTAAAGCTGGATTAACATTAAGCTCATGTATTAGTACTAGGAGGGGGCCGGTCCCCAAAATCATCCTCATCATCCACTCTCGCTCCATTGGGGCTAGCTCAATCATTAACATGTCCCTATAATAGAACAAAAAAAAGAGAGAAACAGGTATGAGTAATAAGGCAAATCATGAATACAAATACAAGAAAAAAGGTAACACTAACAATAAAAAAATAAAACCATACAAAAGTAAGCACCATGATAAAACACTCACAAGTGAGGAGGTCCTTAGGCTGGCCTCCAAACGCCATAGAATCTCTTCCTTGGGCACATTTGCCCAATCCTCCTCTAGGCCAAGATCAATACTAGCCAAAGTTTTACCCTTGTCCACTGAGGTTTAGGTAGGGCACTCAAGAGAGAACATGCCTGTCGAAGCCTCCTCGGAAGCAGTGGTAATGGTTCTCTTGGGAGATCCCTCCACCTCGGTGCACTTGGCAAACCTATTGTAAGCAAGACACAAGCCTAGCCCATCAATGAACATTTCCATTTGATGATGTTCAACTAACTTCTTCTTTAACCATTTCTTATACTAATACTTGTGATCCTTTTGGTCTTGACCCCACTTCCTTACTTTAGCAGCAAAGGATTTCCAATCGTGACATTTCTTTTTTAGAAAATCCATCTGTGTTTTTTGTTCGGCTAAATCCCTTGTCGCCTACACTTTTCTATTCAAAACTGTCTAGTAACGCGCATAGGTGATCTTAGATGTGTGCTAAGTACTATTACCAGACAACTTAGCAATAGCAAAATCATAACGGGATTGGAGATCCCTCTTCTCCTCTCTTTCCTTTGCTAGTATTTTCTTCAATGAGTGCACCTCATCCCATAGATACTCAACTAAACGCCTACAAGTCCAAAGCAACTTAGCGTTCTATATGACGCAACCAGAAAC
This sequence comes from Gnetum montanum, assembly GCA_015680685.1. Classification (NCBI taxonomy): domain Eukaryota; kingdom Viridiplantae; phylum Streptophyta; class Gnetopsida; order Gnetales; family Gnetaceae; genus Gnetum; species Gnetum montanum. Next base: position 323,024 of record MNCI01023951.1, on the reverse strand, counting down.
TACATCATAAACCTTTCTAGGGACTTGCTCAATATTCCTTGGAAATTCAGGGAGGGCATCAATATGAGTAGCCTCAGAAGGATCCCATTGAAGCTTGGTGCTTGCATGTATAAGTACCGCACACATGAATCAGCTATAATTAACAACAAACGCAAAGAAACACAATAAACCCGGACACTTAGCATAATATGTAACATACACATACCTAGTTCTGGATGAGCTTGTTGTAGGCGAGTGACCATGTTATTAATGATGCCTGTGACAAAGTCCATTTTACTAGGCATCTCAGGCCATGGCCTTAGCTAGTCAGTGGAGGTGGAACAAGCATGGGAGGTCACCTCAATCGGGGCCTGTGACCTTGACACCTCTACCTAGGATGTATGTGCCTTAGAGGCATCAGCATCTACCTCTGATTCTAGGAATAATCAAGATAATAAAAAAAATAACACATAAAATTTAAATGGTACAAAATGTGGATTGAGCTAAAAGGAACATACCAAAAAGCCCTTTGCTGCTCAGCTTGGGTGGATCACCAAGTTGCAAAGATCCATCGAAGAAACCATCGAAGACATCTCTTTCATCACTTGAATGCCTAAGTGCATCCAAAGCCTCTGCAAGCTTTATCCCCATGATGCTTGTTACATCTTCCTCTTGCGGGATAGGAGGTTCCTAGATTGCTTCTTCCCCCTCTTTTCCTTCTTCCTCTGGCCCTGTGATGACCACTTCTGGTTCAACCATTGGGGCCAAGGCTTCTCTCTCCCTCTCAGGACTTTCCTCTAATAACACCAGAATCCTAGTATTAGTATGACATAGTATATACGTACGTTTAATAAACATATAAATCAAAACACAATAAAAAATAAATATATAATATTAAAATAAAATACTTACCCTCCACTAGTAGTACAAAGCAGATCCTCTTCTCTCTTGGTGGTCTCACCTCTAGGGCAGGCTCCCTTGGGCATTCATTTCTCTTCACCTTCACCTTGGATCTCCCGACAGTCTCATGAATCAGACATTCAGCCCCTTTAAAAAATGTGTGCAGTATAGGTGGTTCCAATCCCAAGCTATCATGGGAATGACTAGTTGCACCCCCAGTAGTAATAGACATTGATTCTTTGATGCCTTTGGGTGGGTCCTGAGATTTAGTGGGGCTAAACAAATGATGAATCCAGGGTCGGGATAGCTGTGAACGATCCCTTAATATATAACGCTTATCACCATAAACTACTAGGAATTCAGAAAACCTACGTAAGTATCCTACAAAGAAGGAAAATATGAAATTGAATTTGGCATTAATGTTTGAGCGTAATCTGACAATCTCTCCACGAAAGCTGGATCCAAGAAACTTTGTCCAGCTATAACGCATGTCCATCTCTAGGATTGCGCATATGATATGCATGGACTCAATCGCAAGGTTTCTTCCTTGAGAAAGAGATTTAGGAAATGTCTATGCCTGAAAGAGAGGGTACAAGAAGTTCATCTCTATTGATCGAGTATCATCTTGCATGGAAAAACCTTTCGGACCGAGAGACACAACTAACCAATCTTCAAGTTCCTTTATGATTTGGCTTTCTTTAGTCACTTTATCTACTGCCACTCTAGCGCCATCCATAGGAATGCTAGAAAGATTGAAAAGGAACTCAGTAGTCAAGTGGAAAGACACCTTGACTCCTCAAAACCATGTAGTGAAATGAGAAGCATCGTCACTAAAGGAATCAATAATGGTAACCATTTCAATAGCTGGGATATTAGGAGTTAGAGTAGTGAACAAGTCCATCAAACCCACATGGGTAAGATAGCTGATGACTAACTCAGAGGCCTTCTTCTGCAACCATTGTTATGATTGTTCTGTCTCTCCATACTTCATAAAAAGAGTGGCCTTAGTGTGCCCTGATATGATGGTAACTTCATTAGAAGAAACAGCCGTTGTAGAAAAAAAGAAGAAAAAACATGGAATGCAAGTTTAAAAACATAGTACATGATGATGCAACAAATAGAAAATGGAGTCTAGAGTATGATCATTTACCATCAGTAAATGGCATAGGTGAATTAGGTGTAGGATAAATTCTCTGAGGAAAAATTGGCCAATTGGAGGATCAATGCTCATGTAACCAATCAAAAACTTGATAGCATTCAAAAGCCCTTGAAAATTACCTATGGTAGTCAATAATAGCACCTTTTATCTTGATTAGTACCGCAGCATGAAGAATGGGGTGCACCATGAATGCCTCCTATGGTGTGCACGCTAAGGTGAGCCCACCATCATCATCATGCATCCCATTCTCATCAAAATGAGGCTTGCATAGAAAAGGAATATTTATGCATAGACAACGATATAATTTTAAAAGAATCAAAAATTAAGCAAGGCAAAAAGGAATGTACCTGTTCACTCTATACACTGTTCTAGGTGGGTTTTGGAATAGAGTGCGCACACAGAAGGCTAGAAAAAGTGTGTTTCTACTGTTATAATGGCTACAAATAGGCAGTTCCCATACACAAGTCAAAGGATGAGTAGACATAGGACCCTTGGGAGGGCCTCCCTCAACTGTAAAGAGTCTGTCATCTATGTCAATAATTAAGGCAAACATGTCTTATGTAGATCTAGGCAACATGGTTTTAATGATATCACGAGCCAACTTCTCACTTAAATGACACGATATAACTATGTTGAAATTTTGCAAAACGAATGACAAAAATAAACCAACATCAGGACCGATCCATATCACATGAGGCCCAATGCACATGTCATAAGGAGGTATGTTCAGACCAAAGGGGCCAAACCAAGTAAGTACAACAACAAGCTCAACCACAAGGAGGGAAGATTTAAGCCCCTTGCATATAGCCAAAACCTTAGGTAAGTAAAGATTCCAAGTGTTAAAAATAGTATGAAATCATATAAAACAAAAACACACATAAACAACATTTAAATGCATAACAGCATCCCATGAGACAAGGACACCAATATTTATTTGGTATATTTAATGCTCGCTGGGGTACATTGAAATCATTTACACAGTAGTTTTTCATAGGCAACATAAAATGAACATGTAGGTATAAAACCATGAACATTCATAGATTTGTAGAAATGTATTTAAATTTATCCAAACAAGAAACAATAAAAAACATAGACCTAAACACTAGAAGCCAATGAAAATTTCAACAAACAATTTGCATCTTCATGTTTCAACACAAATGTCGCTCATGAGGGGGTTTCCCTGGTACTCACACTGGGTTTCCCTGGTACTCATGGTGAGCATCTTTGTGGCACTCATGCTGAGCATCCCTATGCTCATGTTGCCTACCCTGAAATGTGCCCTAAACAAAACTTAGTCACTTATGAGGGGGTTTCCTTGGTACTCATGTTGAGCATCCCCATGGCACTCATGCTGGGCATCCCTTTTTCTCACGCTAGGGCCTACCCTAACAACTCACGCTGGGGATCCTTGGCACTCAGACTGGGGTTTGCCTGCAATGCACTCACACTGTCCAAAAAATTGACCTACCCTACAATGCACTCACACTGGGGCTTGTTCCTATAGCTTACGTTACCCAAGAAACTAACCCTGCATTATAACTCATGTTGGGTTTCCTCAAGAACACATGCTAGGGCCTGTTCCTACAGCTCACACTACCTTGGGAAAGCTCACATTGCCCAAGAATGCTTGGCACTCATGCTGCCCAGGAAGCCCTAGCACTCACACCATGCTCACCCCAGTAAAAAAAATCAAAATAAAAACAAAAATATGACTTGCCCTAATCCAACCGCGTGTGCACGAAAGACAACAACAAAAAAAAACAGCAAGCCACAAACCCCAGAAACAAGCCCTGAATCCCCAAAACAACCCAAAATAGCACTAAACATGTGGTAGAAAATGGCAGCCATGAGAAACCATGCTACCCTAGCTAATGCTGTGTACAGAATACTGGAGAGGAAAGGAAGATACGGACCTAGGCAGAGCTCCATCCCATGCTAGAATCCTAGCTTGAGGGAGATACTAAAGTAGCTCTTCGCTCTCCTTCACGAATGCCAGATTCGCTTGCCTGTTTCTTTTACCTTGGCTTGCTTTCCATTTTCCCTTCATGGCTGCCCTCTAACTCATGCTGTAGCTCACGCTGATGCTCACACTAACGCTCATGCTACACTCTCTAGCTTGCTCATGCTGCACTCTCTAGCTTGCTCACCCCTCAACTCAACACCCATGAAAATCACGCTAACACAAATGATGCCCCTGTGCCTCAAAACGCATTTTTAACCACATGTTCACCATAAATTTAGTGATTTTTTAATTTCATTTTTACCTTTATATTTATTTGTTTAAATTACCGTGTTTCATGTTTAATTTTTTTCATGTTATTACTTATGTTGTATTTGTTCTATTCTTACATTCCTCTTTATTTTAGTCTTGTGGATTAAGGACAAAATATTAAAGAAATATATATATATATATATATATATATATAAACATATAAAAATACATAATGATGCACATAAAAATCCATAAGACTTTAAAATCCCATAAACTTATTGCTTGCACAAAATGTAGAAATTAACAATGCTTCATACACTCATCCATAACACAAAATGACATGAATATTATCAGCCCAGTATGGCCTAAAACTTCCATATGGTCCAGGTATGACACTAAACTACCGCTACGTTCTACAATTTCGTCAGTACATAGGTGCTCATTTACATTTAACAACACCTTCATCAAGTAAATGTTACTCATTTCGCCCCTGGTTTAAATTGGTAGGAGCAAGCACATGGTGACCAAGAATATGCTTTCAACATTGTCTCTCAGTGGACCATATGGGGAGGTAAAAAGAGCAATCAATCTAGAATCCTTGGATCTAGACCCATATGCTTATGCTAATTTAATAGCCTCCACTCAGGAAACATCGGTCTGGACTCAAAATGTTGCTAAGACCTTAGATCTAGAGGTTGATAATATCACTGAAGATCCTGTTGTTGAAGTTCCCATTACTACATCCAATAATGAAACTAGAACATTGAAATTAAGTTCCATACTGGGCTCACGACTTGTCAGTGACATCAATGAAGTACTGAAAGAAAATATAAAAATATTCGCATGGTCATATACCGACATGCCAGGATTAGACCCTCGAATCGTCCAACACAACATCATTCTTGATGCAAAAGTCAAACTGATTTCATCTGAGTTATTAACTATTCTAACTGGGTATCAAACATTGTCGTAGTTCCTAAGAAGAATAGTAGTATACACATATGCATTGACTTTCGTGATCTCAACACAACCACTATAAAGGATGACTTCCCACTACCTAGCATCGATCAACTTATTGACACAACTGCTAGGCATGCACTATTATCCTTTATGGATGGATTTTCAGGATACAATCAAATAAGAATAAACTTGGAACATCAACTTAGAACAAACTTTATGACGCCTTGAGGCACATTCTGCTATAAGATGATATCATTTGGTCTTAAAAATGCAGGTGCTACATATCAACGAGTAATGAAATATATGTTTAGTGATTACATGCTCAATTTTCTCAATGATTATGTTGACGACATCACGGTTAAATCTAACAAAACTGAACAACATGCAAAAGATCTAGACCTAGTGCTTAAACGTTGTCTCAAATATGACCTTAGACTCAATCCAAAGAAGTATGTCTTTGGTGTCAAAATGGGAAAAATTCTTGGCTTCGTAGTCTCTGGAATAGGGATACGGGTAGACCCTGATAAGGTTAAGGCAATAATTAACATGAAACCATCAAAAAACCTTACTGAACTACGTGGTCTACAGGTAGGCTACAATTCATTAGATGCTTTATTGAAAGGCTGATGGATAAGTTGAGATCCATGAAACACCTATTACAAAAGGATGTGCATTTCCAATGGACCCAATAGTGCCAGGAAGCATTCAAGAACATAAAGCAAGAGTTGTCTCAACTACCAATAGTTTATCCCCCACAGAGTGATAAACCCTTCTACATATACCTTGCAACTTCTGATTCTTCCATTGCATTGATGCTTTGTCAAAAACGTAAGGATGGAATTGAGATCCCTGTCTATTACCTAAGCCATGCTCTAATTGCCTATGAACAATGATACAACAACATGGTGAAATCATGCCTTGCCCTTGTCTTCTCCTTGAAGAAATGATGGCATTATCTCTTCTATAGTCAAGTCTACATAACTTGCAAGAATAATGTACTCCACGCCATCATTAACAACATCTACGAGTCGAGTAGGATAGTTAGGTGAAAAGCGATGATCGTAGAGTTTGACTTACACTATGTTGTTCAATCCTCCAAAAAAGGTTAGGAAATAGTCACACAATTGACCATTTGACCAACACATGATCAAGGAATGATTAACCCTGAATTTCCCGATGAGAATATTAATAGTATAGATACTGTACCTGATAACTACGAGAATGTTGTTTCGATGGAGGAAGTTCTGAGGCCATTTTAGCATACCCCTATAGAGAAATCTAGCTCTTCACCTATCAATTAACCTTTCCCTGTATCAATAATGTGGAAGAATACGAAGGTCTTCTTAGAGGTCTTTGAGCAGCATGGACTTTAGGAATCGCACATCTTGTAGTTCAAGGTGATTCACAATTAGTCATTAATCAAGCACAAAATTTTATTCATGCAAAGCTCTCCATTTGCAACCATATTGTGATTTGACCAAACATTTGCTGAAGCAATTAATAGATGTGGATATATAGCATGTCCCTAGAAGCAAAAACACCATTTCCGATGCACTTGCTACACTAGCACTAAACATGACACTTGAAATGTTCCATGCATTGCCTAGCTCTATAACAAATTATGACAAACCTATAACTGATGCTCTTGATGAAATGCCCATAGCCTCTGTTAGCACAACATGCAGTATAGAATGGTACGATGACATGAAAGAGTACCTCCTACATGGTGAACCTTCACAACATTTCACAAATGCTCAAAAAGACGCCGTGGGAAAACGCTCTCCACAATATGCATCAATAGGAGACACCTTGTGTCGTAAATCCTATGAAGGCATTTTGTTGATGTGTGTTAGTAGCATCGATAGTCAAACAATTGTAGAAAAAGTCCATGAAGGACTTTGTGGAGGGCACATAGCACCCAAAGCAATGGCAACAAAGATTAGGCGCTTGGGCTTCTACTGGCCGCACATGGAGTATGAGTGCTTCTCCAAGGTCAGGACATGTGAAATTTGCCAAAGGCATGGTAACCTAATACATGTGCCACCTAATGAATTACACACAATGCAAATCACATGGCCATTCCAAAGATGGGGATTAAACTTAATTGGACCGATAATGCCATGATCCTTCGTAGGACATAGCTTCGTTATCACTGTGACTAAATACTTCACAAAATGGGTAGAAGCTATTCTCCTTAGGAAGACCACTTCTAAACATGTTTGAAATTTGATAATAGAAAACATCATGATCCTTTTTGGTATTTCGATGACCATCGTTGCTAACAATGGACCACAGTTTAGTAGTGAAGATACTAAAAGCTTCTATGAAAGCCTAGGTATTAAACATGCATTCTTGTCACCTTACTACCTACAGAGTAATGGTCAAGTAGAGGCTACAAACAAAACTATCATCATGGTGCTCAAAAAGATGCTAAATCAGAGCAAGAGGAGATGACATGAACAACTAGTCTACACATTATGGGCATATAGAATGACACATAGAACATCTACAGGTAAAACTCCATATAGTCTTGTATACGAATCTAAAGCTTTTTTACCTTTGGAGTTAAAGGTTCCCTCATTGTGGATAGTCCTCTCAGGCCTCCTTAATGAAAGCCAAAGTGATGAACTGCACATTGCTGACCTTGACTCAGTGGAGGAGGAACATATACAAACACTTGATTAGATCAAGTGGTACTAGAAACAACAATGGCAACGACACAAACACGATCTGCATAAGTGCCTGATTAAAGAAGAAGACCTAGTCCTTAAGGCTATCCGTGAACATCCAGATAAATTCTCAGTTAACTAGGAAGGGCCTTACTTAGTCACAAAGGTGTACAATAATGGAGCATTCAAACTTGCTGACATGGACAGGAATGAGTTCGCTTTTCCTACAAATCACCTGTACCTAAAATGGTACTATGTATGATGAACTTGATGTATGTAGAGATGTTGGCGTCATGACCTAAAAACGATACCATAGAAAAGTCCTGGGGCTATGAATTGAAACTAGCACTAGACAGTGTCCTGGAGTCATGACAGGAAACTGACACCACAGAGCTCCGTATGGTATGATACTAATCTACCACATTTGTTAGCCATGATGTAAAACTAGCATCCAGAGTCCACTAAGACTATAAAATGGTTTGCCTCTTCATAGTCCACTACCACTATAAACTAGCAATGTATCATCCACTATGACACTAAAATAGCACTTTCCAAAGGGTTATGATGTAAAACTAATCTAGAATAGTCCACTAAGACTATAAAATGGTTTGCCTCTTCATAGTCCACTACCACTATAAACTAGCAATGTACCATCCACTATGACACTAAACTAGCACTTTCCAAAGGGTTATGATGTGAAACTAATCTAGAATAGTCCACTAAGACTATAAACTGGAAATATCATTGACGACCAGGAAATACTTGAAAAGATATGTTGCTACAATTGGCTATACCTATTCTAGAAAAACTTGCTACATAATTTCTCTCATGGACCCAGATGAAGTTGATGTGGTTTTTTCTACTTTGAAATTGCACATGGTGGCTCCATATCCTTGGTTGTTTTCAAGTTCAAAGTACTTAGTTAACTGAATCATTTGTGGTTTTCTTGTGTTTTTGGAGTTATGTTTGCAGGATGACACAGCTGAGGCATTTGTGCATAGATGCACTTAATCATGAAGACAAGGTATCGCATTCCTCCTAACGCATGTAACTAGGTTAATCAATCCATTCATAAGTACATTCCCAACTCATGATACACTCCCTATTCCTCATCATGTTCCCCTTATCCTATTCAATTACACCCCTTGGATACATTCTACTCATCTCAAAGCTCTTGATACACTATTGCACACTATGATTCTCTAAGCAGTTGCAATGCAAAACACAGTACATAGTACATGATACAAATGTAAATGCATGAGCATGAGTATAACACTGAAAGCAAGCTCTTCCACAAAAGAACAAAAAAAAAAGGAACAAAAAGAAAAAGAACAAAAATATCAAAGAGAAAAATGCATGGAAAAGTCTCTGCATGAACTTGTGGACATCATAGAACAAAGACCATTGGCTCTTCTCATACAAGCTCCAGGCGGGAAGGCAATTGTCTTAGAAAAAATAGTTACACTCGCATCTCAAAAGATCATGTTGCACATCATCGCGTGGCTTTGGCTATTTACAATGGCCCACTGTAAACACTCTACAAGTTTCCCGTTTGTCTAAAGAATGCACCTCCTATGTCTTGGTTCCGAGTATGCTAAACACTAGCTATTGACAAGGACCAAAAAATATGGCATGTTCACGTGAGAGCATTCCTCTCCCACAATTCCAACAAAATTATAACCCTTGATTAACTCCTGATTTCCCCAGTTACAACCAATCCCCTTGCATCTTGAAACTGCACTTCCTCAATCCCATGTACTTTTGAACACGGTGTGATGACAGCCAGCTAGGGACCGATGGATAATGCTTGGTGCTTGGTTGGTCATGGTGTTTTGTACTTCTTTTTCGATGCCTCTCAGGTGGATTCCTCTAGAATTCAACAAAGAGGGGCCAATGAAACACCACTAATTTTTGCCTAATAGTTTGAAATGAGAACAACTCAGATCCTTTTGAGCTTTTGGAAGACAAACATTTGACTAAGGCATGTAACTCACGCTCAGCTTGTCAAGCTAGCTTGCCCTCAGCATGAGCAACTCCAACGACTCCAAAATCAAGTCAAAGATGGTCCAATTTGAGGGTGCAAGAAATCTTCAAGGGTCACTATAATCCACTTTAAGTTTCAGCATTCGGGAGTTCAAATTCTAGGTCAAATTGTACAAATTTTCTCACTCACGCTGTGGTCACGTTGAGGTCACATTGGCAGCATGAGTACAATGTGAGCAACTTTTATAGCCTTAAAAATGAGTCTAAATGGTTTGATTTAAAATGTGAAAGTCTTCCTCAGGGTTCATTATTGAAACTTCAAGTCCTAGCCTTCAGAATTCCAGAGTTTGGGTCCAAAATTGCAAGTTTTTATAGCTCATGCTAAGGTCATGCTGGCAGCGTGAGTCCAGCATGAGCTACCATAAGTGGTTTAAAACAAGGCATATTTCATCTCAATTTTGACCTACAGATTACTCTCAAGGTTAACCATAGTCAGGCAATTGCTGTACTTAAGAAATAGGGTTCAAAGGTTAAAAATTGGTGTGAAGTATGTCATTTTTAGCTCACTCATGTCTAGGTCACACTGGTAGTGTGAGTATAGTGTGAGTGCAATGTGAGTGCAGTGTGAGTACTGATCACGCCCGATCCAAAGCATGCCAAACACATGTTGAGGATAGGCCAATAAAAAATCAACTCACACTGGAAGCTCTGGTGAAGCAGAGATGTCGCAAATAGCCACAAAACCACTCAAATCGACATCCTGTAGTAGTCAATTCAAGGATCGAGATGTTTCAAGAAAGCTGGAGTCAATCTCTCTTGTTTTACATTATGATTTTCATTGTAAATTTTCATCATCTGTGAGCTGGTCAAGCTCTTACACTCCAAATTGTATCTGCTTCCATGGGCATAAGCTAGCTTGCGTAAGCCAATACACGTTGTAAGATACAGTGCATCCGGTCAAGAACATAGCTTGCCTATGCATGTGTAATTGACACGTAGCTGTCCATCTAACACTTATCACATGATCTATTTTCCTCTTGTTTTCCAGCGATTGATCCATCTATGAGTTCAATAACCAAACCTAGCCAAACCTTATAAATATCCCATCCATTCACATAAATGAGGTTGGAAATTTTTAAGGTTAACAACTTAGGAAACACTCACTAGCAACTTTTGGATGCTCGGGTGCACCTGATTCCTAGCATCTAAGCACCTGTAAGCATATCACCCTGGGGCTTAGTGCTTGACTTGCCATCCACATGCCCAACTATGCTTTGACGAGTGCACATTCATTCTAAGCAATACAATACAGTTCATTTTTTCCTTCCATTATATTGTTTACTCTATTTTTAATTCATTTTATGCTTTGTTTACAATACAGTTCGGTATACGCTCTATTTGCATTTTGTGCATCATTGTTTACATTTTGTACATCAGTTACGATAATCCTAGTGCAAGTCATAGCTTACGTTCAGGGAAGTCCTTGGTTGATTTGCGTGCAGACCATCCAAGTCACTCTACCTTCATTTCCTTTTCTAGCTTGCCCTCACGTGAAAGCAGGGTTGACTGTGTCTTTCCAACAATCTTTTAATGTTTGTTTCTCCCTTCTAGCCTTACGTCGATGATTTCGGTTAGTACAGATGGCAATACGATATTCTAAGTGCATTGAGAGATGTCATTGCCCTAGCCAAGAAAGAACCCTAAAAAATAATAAGAAAAATAAATTTTTGGAATATCTAAAAACATACATTTAAAAGTGATGGATTTCACTTATCGTTCATTCAGTTTGACATTGTTGTAAATGGATTTTTTTGAAAAAAATTCACGCATGACTATATGCTAGATTTCAGAACTTTCATAATCATGAATAATTAAATATTTAATTTTAGCCAACGTAACATGAGTTGAATAAATTATCACAAAAAAAATAATTATAATTTAAAGCTTTGTCAAGAGATCAACATTTTTAGGGGAAGTAGTATTAGTATGTATTGGTTAGACTTTGCTATAGAAAATAAACAATTATTCTCATAACCTTGAGTAAAAAGATGAATTGTTCCTCCAAAATTCCTATTCTCGCTAAGAGTTTTGGACCACCTAGTGAAAGAGTCTTGATGAATTGTGGTTTGCTAGGCCCAAATATCGAGTATGTGATATCAAGTACGCCATATCTTAGCCTGGATACGATATCATATACATGATATCAGGATTCTTGTGTTGGCCTATAAATATAGTAATCAGGCACATGGGGAGGGGTGTCTTTCTGGTAAGTCTTTGGGTTGAGTCTTTTTGTCATTTTTGAGTTAGTTTTTAGTTAGCTTGCAAGTGCATTCCCATAGTGTGATGCTTGTAACTATACAGAACCTTTGTTCGAGTGTGATGTACTTGGACACACACACAATCGGCAAGAAAGATCAAGATTACTCCATCATTGTAGCATTCACTTAGTTTTTAATTGTTTAATTGTTAATTATTATTTGTTGTTTCCTTAGTTAATATTTCTTTATCATCATTTACTATTCCTATTATTAATGCGAAATGAGTACATCTTCATCACAAAAATTTAAAGTGTATCTACTTGGTAACCCAGTAGCATATCTAGTAGTGCTCAAGTAATGTGTGCTTGGTAACCCCAGAAGTAGTACATGAGGTCCAAGATGCATACGGATGATTAAGGACAAATGCTCATTACACTTAGGCTAGCTTAAATTTTACTTCATATCGCTTATTAGCTTAATCACGATTATTTCTCATTGTCTCTAAGAGCAGCCTAGTGTTAAAAATCACATCATACACCTCACTCTGGACTAAACAATATGTGATAAAGAAAATACTTGTCCAAGTGGAAAGAAAGTAAACTATGGTCAACGTGTAACTATCTAGGTCCCACAACTAGTCTATATGCGGAGTTCGATTGGATCGCGTGTACACACTTATATTCGTATGGTTGAGCATAGGGGTACATCGTCGCTCATCATTGGCACCATTTCTAAGGACAGTGCTAGTTATTGTAATGACGGAAAATGTCAGTAGCTGGAAAATACAAAACGAAAATCCGTGTACACAGTCTTAACCACGGATCCGTGCGAGGGCCGTGCTGGAGAAAAAGAATCCGCGGTGCCCTGAACGGTCTTGTCAATCAGACAGGGACTTATTCAATCAGTAAATTGATGAATATTATAGATATTCCGTGAAATAATTTGATTCGATGAATCGTAAAAGGAGTAGAAAATGATGTAGATAAATTGAAATAATGACAACGTCAACACGACAAGGAGGATCAGATTTAAGAAAAATATGCAATTCTAAGATCTCTACTTTGACTTGAAAACTGAGTATATTGTATACAAAGTTCCAGTGGAAAACTCCGCTTATCTTGTGCGAAGCATACACAAAATAACAAGAAAACTGTTTGACAAGGAGTACAGAATGAGGCTTGGTCTACCTCGTAAGCCAAAGATGGGATGCAAGGAAGGTCAAGCTTGAATGTCTATCGATCAACTGTTTCTGATCAATAGATCTTGCCAACCGCACCAGTTGATCTCTTGATCTCTGATCTATTCCCTCTGCCTTCGGTAGTCTCTGCTCAAACTACCAATGATCGCCAATGGAGAGAAATATATTTTTCGCCAAAGGACTAATCACTCCTGCTATCAATGCTCAAAATGTCTTCTGTCTTTGCTAAAAGATGATGCCCCCAAAAATAAGCTGAATCTCCCTTTCTTTTCTTCACCAACTGGAGTATTTATAGGTTCGATAATACGTGGAGAAGGCACGGCCTTGGTGACATGTGTCTTGAACTTTCAAAATGTCGTTGACTTGGGAAACTTTGTGTTGAAACTGGTCATGTCGCATCATGTATCTGGAAAAAATGGCAAAGTACACTGTCAACCACTTCCGCTGAAGCTGCTTCATAATTACGCATACTACGCATAATACACTCATCAGTGTATCGCTCGTTTGAATGGCAGGCACGTATCGGGTACTGTTTTAGTCGGCTTTATGCTATATTATGCTCGTTTACGCTGCGTCACATGGCAGAGCGTAATAGAGCATGGGAGTAGTTGATTCAAGCTGTTTTACACTCATTCACACCACAAAGCGTAATAGAGCGTAAAAATGGTCAACTTTACCATAAATTACACTTGTGTACAGTATGTAGCGTAATGAGCATAAAGCGACCATTTTGCAAGAAAGAAGAAACCAATCTACCGCGCTTCCTTTGACTCTGACTTTGGCTTTTTCAAAGCTCATTACGTTTCTCTACGTAACGGAGCGTAAACTTGGGCCTGAACAAAAGACTTGGTGGAATTTGCGACAAGTCTTTCTGATATCGGGCTATGTTAAACAGAGTTACGCTGAGCGACATTACGCTACTTTGCGTAATGTAGCGTAAAGAGAGAAAACAAAGTAAGGTTGAAATTTGTAAGAAACTTGGAGACTTGATGCTATGCACCCTTTTGCCTTGTTCTGTCTTCTAGATTTTTGTCATAAAATTTCGCCCGAACCATGAATCTTCGCCTTAGGCTGATTCGCAATTTCTATGGTGTTTCAATGGCCCCTCTTTGTTGACGTTTAGAGGGCTTGCCCGAAAGACGTCAACAAAGAATACGAAACATCGGATGGGTAAAAGTACCAACAACGTTCATCAATGGTTACTCAAGTGTCACCCTGTCACAGCAGAAGCCCAGAAATTAGGGAAATAGAAGACAAAATGGTATAGGAGGAAATTCTTATAGAGGTAAGAGGAAAGAGGTTCAGGGAAGACTCAAGTGAGGTTCGGGGAAGACTCAAATGAGGTTTGGGGAAGAATCAAATGAGGTTCGGGGAAGACGCAAATGAGTGAGTATAGTTTTTTCACGCATAAGCACTTAGGCCTTCTCCTGCGATTGCACTTGCATGGAGTTATGCCATTATGTTGTAGATGCAGGGGCTTGCATAGACGAATTGTGTTACATCTGCGCGGCCTGGATGAGTTGTGTTTCATCTATTTTGCCGACCCCACAAGAAATATATATATATATATTTTTGGCGTCCAATGGGCAAGTTGCATTACGCCAGTTTATGGACTTGATTGTAATGAAAATGCAGAAAGCGTATGTTGCGTATGCACGTTTTGCGTAAGGGAAACAGATGGTGGAGATGCAGGGAAGTAAGAGCTAGAGGTAGGATTATGAGGAAAACAGGGATGCACTCCTGAGTGGCCAGGCTAACCTAAGCAGCCATCTCAAATGCTGTTTGTATTTCACCGCTCAGATGAATGCACTTTTGAACGACATCCTCATAGCAAGTAACCTACAACCAATGAAGAAAACAAAAGACACCATTGCTCGGTCGAATCACTAGAGAGGTTGTTGAAAGAAGTACCGTTTGGGGCGAGACAGAGTGAGCAGGCCGTGCAGGAGGAACTGTAGCACGAGGCTAGAGTCTTCAACATTGACGCTTGGCCTAGCATATCGCCGCCAAAGAACATCAGACTCAGCACACCTAGCCGGTTATGGAAAGAACCAGCTAGGTGAATCTGTGAAGCCACAGCCTGATAGTGATGATGAGCGGAGATCCCCAAGGTCGTTGTTGATGAGAACTCCTTTGGGGCTCCAGTTGGTGAAAATAAGCTCTCAGAGGTGCCACTGCTACAGTGGGTGCAGTGAAAGCATCTCCGAGGGGTCGGTAGTATGCCTTTCAGCACATCCGAGGAATTAGTAGAATGCCTGTGAGGTTGCGATGCTGGGACTGTCCCAAAATCCCACATCATTTGTTTTGCAGCCACACAGAGACAATGACGCTCGCTTGATTCGCATGTTGGTGGTCTCTAGGTCCCAATTTTAAATCCTGGTAGACTACTGTCACTGGTTTTAAGTCCTAGCAGACCATGGTCCCAGTTTAAAGTCTAGGCAGACTGAAAAGTGCTAGTTTCATGTTGTAGCGGATGGTGGTAGAACTGATTTATGGTCTCAGTAGACCATGCTATGGATGTCAGTTTTATGTCATGACCCAGAGATAAATTTGTGCTGGTTTCACGTCTCAGCAGACGGATACTTACCTGTGCTAGTTTTATGTCTTGGCGAATAGCCGATGCCAGTTTAGCGTCATGGCGGACGCGTGCAAGAAATACCAGTTTTACGTCTTGGCAGACTTGTACAAAACTACTAGTTTTACGTCTTAGCGGATGGTTGAAACTTGCTAGTTTTACGTCGTGGCAGACGATTGTTGCCAATTTAGCGTCATGGCGGACGCGTGAGGGGAATGCTAGTTTAGCGTCGTAGCGGAAAGTTGTTGCCAGTTTAGCGTCGTAGCAGAAGATTATTGCCATGCCTGATGTTAACACTGGATATGCAGCTAAATGTAGTACCGCTTCAGATATATATGATTCACGGGATTCGGTAACTCATTGCCGTTGATATCTGCTAGCTTGAATCTGCCATTGCCATATACATCAGCTACCAAGAAAGGGCCTTCCCAGTTTGCAAAGAACTTTCCTACTAGTTCGCGAATGGCTTTGAGAACCAAATCTCCCTTCTTGATAGGATGTTGTTGAAGATTATGACGGTGCTTCTGCCTTTGCTTACCTTGATACTTTTTGATGGTATCAAGCATCTATATTCGCTTCTCCTCTACTGAATCCAAATCTATGATCCGAGACACGGTGTGTTGAGCCTTATTTATAATTATGGACAGGACCATTTGCAGAGAAGGAACTTGTAATTCGAAGGGCAGCACCACCTCAGATCCATAAACTAGGCTAAAGGGTGTATTGTCTGTAGCTGTTCTGCATGTGGTACGATATGCCCATAGCACATAGAGGATCTTTTCATGCCACCGTCTCTTATTGCTGCCAAGCATTTTCTTGAGTAAGTTGATAATGACCTTGTTTGTCGCTTTAGCTTGACCATTCGCTTGTGGGTAATAAGGTGAGGAAAAAGATTGTTTGATACCAAGGTTGTCGCAAAAAGATTTGGTTTCTAGACTGCTAAATTATGGTCCATTGTTAGTCACGATAGTCATTGGGAGACCAAATCTAGTTACAATGTTATATAGAATAAAGTGACAGATCTATTGCGACGTGATCTTTTGCAAAGGGATGGCTTCCACCCACTTCATGAAGTATTCAGTGGCGGTGATTATGAAGCTATGATCTGCGGAAGATTTCTGTGTGATAGGTCCTATAATCTCTAATCCCCATTGTTGAAAGGGCCATGTTATTTGAGTCATGTGTAGTTCTGTAGGTGACACGTGTATGAGGTTCGCGTAACGTTGACACGTGTCGCACGTTTTAACCTTTGTAAAACAATCTTTTTTCATGTACGGCCAATAATACCCTAAGCGACGGATTTTAGAGGCCATGGCTCATGGTGCTACGTGTCCTCCGCATAATCCCTCATGGACTTCGCCTACTATACATTGTGCCTGGTCCTTGTTAACGCAAGTAACCAGTACTGCATCAAAAGCGCGTCTACAGAGGGTACTGTCTCCTATGATGACGTACTACCTAACGCGCTTGCAAATAGTGTCTTTTTGTGCACGTGCTAACTTGTGTGGTGGTTCGCCATGCAAGAGGTAAGTTTTAATGTTGTCGTACCACTCTGGCATTCTATCCTCAAGCAGTGAAGATATTTGCGCCGCCTGAATGATAGGATCTGTACAATCTGTTATTAATGTGGGACAGGTGTCAAACAGATGCAATGACACGTTTAAAGCTAGTGTAGCCAGTGCATCGGCTAGTGTGTTATCGTTTCGAGGAACGTGTTGGGCATCGATCATTGTGAACTGCTTCAGAAGATCTTTAGCCATATCGCAGTAGGGCTGTAAATGTACAGCCTTGCAAGTGTAGACTCCTGTGATTTGATTTATAACAAGCATCAAATCGCCCCTAATTGCCAGGTGTTGAACATCAAGCTCTTTGGCTGTTTGTAATCCCCTGAAGAGTCCCTCATACTCTACCACATTGTTCGTACAGGGAAAGTTGAAGCGGTAAGCGTGAAGATGCACATCCTTAGGTGATACCATAATGACTGTGGCGGAACTGCCATCTCTAGTGGTTGAAGTGTCGTCAAAATATAACGTTGCTTCGGGGCCTGTTAAAACAGGGCTTAAACTATGTACATGCTCATCTAGGAATTCAGGCTCTATGGTTGCCTGACTGTCAATGGGCGAGGTTATTAATTGGTTAGCTATCGCTTAGCCTTTCATAGAAGATTGACAAATATAACGTAGATCGAATTTTTCCATTATAGCTTTCCAATGAGCTATTTTACTAGTTTCGTACAGATTATGCGTAATAGCCCTAAGGATGTTATTTTTGTAGATTATGTTGACCTGGCTACGAAAGAGATTGTGTCTGCACTTTTTGAGCGTAAACACTAACACTAAGCAATTACGCTCTACTTCATTGTACCTCGTTTCATATGCACATAGAGCATGACTCAGGTAATATACGAGTACTTCTGACCTGTCATTTCTCTTTTGACAGAGTAATGCAGCTAAGGCTACGTCTAATGTTGCGAGGTAAATGTAAAACAGTTGATGCCTTTGTGGCAAGAATACTATTGGTAAGCATTGAAGTTCTTGCTTCAAGCTATCAAATGCATCCTGACAATCGTCTATCCATTCGAAATTAATCCCATTTTTAAGCAAGTTCTTCATAGGGTGTAACTTATCTGTTAGTCTTGAAATGAACCACCTGATAAATTGTAACCTCCCTTGCAATCTGCATAATTGCTTGAGATTTGTAGGGGGTGTCAATTCAAAAATGGCTTTGACTTTGTCAGGGTATACTTGTATACCTGTCTCTGCTACCACAAACCCGAGCATGCGTCCAGTTTTGACTTTGAATACGCACTTCTTTGGGTTGAGCTGGAGGTCGCATTTAGAGCATCTTTGGAGGACTAACTCTAGCTCCTCCGAATGATCTTCTGACCTTATAGACTTAACAGCTATATCATCAACATAATCATTCAGTCTCCCTAGGAGATAGTTGCTAAATATGTACGTCATAGCTCATTGATACGTAGCTCCAGCATTTTTAACCCAAAAGGCATCATGGTGTAGTAAAAGGTCCCTAGGGTGTCATGAAGGTGGTTGTCAGCTGGTGTTCTGGGTTGATGCGTATTTGATTGTAGCCTGAGAAGCCATCCATGAAGGATAAAAGCGCATGCCCAGCGGTTGTATCCACTAGTTGGTCGATACTCGGTAATGGAAAATTATCTTTGATTGTAGCTTTTTTCAAGTCTCAGAAGTCTATGCAGATGTGTATCGCTCTGGTCTTTTTAGGAACAACTACAATGTTAGATACCCAGTCTGAGTAATCGACCGCGCGAATAAAACTAGCCTGGTACAGTTTAGTGATCTCATCACGTACTGCTAGCTTGACTTCTGGCTTAATCTTTCGTGCTTTCTGTCTAACTGCTTTGATATGGGGATCTAGGATTATGTTGTGTTGTATTAACCTTGGGTCTAGTCCTGGCATATCTTCGTATGAACATGCGAACACCATGATGTTGTTCTGGAGGACCTATCTTATGTTGTCATGTGCCTTTGGTCTAGTAAGGAGCTAACTTTAAGAGTTTTAGTCTCACCTCTATGCATAACCATAGAGACCTCGTTAAGGGGGTCTTTGGTTACATCTCCAACTTCTAGATCTAGCGTGCGCGGCGATTGTTCTGGCCAATCTAGAGATGTTTTCGATGTGGCTATGGTTGCGTCATCGAGGGCAAGGTTAGTCTTTACTAATGTGGGATCAAGTTGTCTAATAATTTCCCCATGTGGACCTATTAAAAATAGGAGTGTAGATAAAGTTTCGTCCATTTGTCAATTGTCCTACAAAATTGTCAAATATGAAAGTAATTAGAAAGGTGCTAAGTTGGATGCTATAAGTAGTTAACGAATAACTCTTGGTTTAGTCTAAAAAGAAAAAGGATGTGATGTGACGTCTCTGAGTGTGAGAAGCTAACTGAATTTTGAACATCGTGAATAGCCTGTAATTAATGCGACCTGATTATGAGGAGATGGGGGGCAATAGTTTAAGGTCGTTTCGGACCGTAATGCATGCGATATCTGTCGCTATTAATGCCTTGATTTTTGGGTTCCAGCTCATACTGACATTAGTATTTGGGCAAGTCTCACTTAAATTGGACGTCAAGTCGGTTAATTTCGCATATAAGTAGGCAGTTCTTATTGAGAATAGGCTATTGGTTATTGCAAATTTGAATTCTCGGCTATCACAGAGAGAAGGAGGAAGAGCAAAAGACTACGACATGTTATTTGTAAAGGTATTCAGGTGTGAAGGTGTTCAGGACTGCAATAATGGCACTGAAAGTTAGAGGAAAGAATACCAAGTTGGCTAAAATCGATGAAGTACAGGGGAGCCTGCAACGTGCTTTGCAGGCCTTGGTCAAAGTGAGAGATGTCACTCCTCTGAATCGGTAGGCCATCCCTTACTTACTCGTATTACTTCTTGTGATACGCTTTTTTTCCTTTTTGTGTTTATTCTTTTTGCATCATCTGGGTAAATTAGAGTTTTAGGTTGTAGACCTCGCGTTAAAACGAGGGTTTAGACAACAGTATTGCGTCTATTGCCGTTGTTTGAGACAAACCTTGTACTATTACAAGGGTTTCGGCGATTTCGGCTGTATGGCTAGAGCATAATTTTGTAAATTTTCCTATAGTTTAAGCATGCAATCGGAATATAGAAGGTAACACATTTGTTTTCTGTACAGTATCATGTTGAAACCTGTCCTAATTGTTTTGGATATAGTCGGGGTTTTATGTTGTGTAAACCCTATCGTACCCAATGTTCCTCCCCCTCAAACTCATTTGCAAGGGAGGGCTATATGGTTTCGAAAGGGTGCGCTGAAGCTTCTACAGTTTTTGCTGCATAACTACAGTATTATTGTGTGGTCGAACTTGTCGGGGGATGTGGCTGGTGCTATTTTGGAACATTTGCAAGTGGGTTCTACGTAGGGCATCCTGGCTTTCTTGACAAACGGGGCTATCGATACTGGTCGTCCCCAAGATCGCGAACTTAGCGCCAAAGGGCTGAGGTGCTTAAGCTGGATCTGGGAAATGGCTAGGTTTAGCTGTTACCATGCGTACAATACTTTGTTCGTGGCTCGTCATGTCTCGACTTACTTTCAGAACCCACCAGGAACAGTGTATTATTCGGACGGGTAAGTTGTTTTACTAGCGGTATTATCGATATGTTTCTAATATCTGAATTTGCGAAGTGTAAGATAATAATGTGTCATATGATACGGGATTTTCATCAATGAAAATGGATTAGTAGGCAATAATGATACTTTGTCTTGGACCGAAACAACAATAAAGGAGTTTACTTCTACCAGCAATGTACGCACTGGTGTAATGGGACAAATGGCTTTCGACATTCATGAGTATCCCACCCGTTTTGCTGATTCTTTCAAAAATTGTCAGACTCTCAGGTGGTTACATGAAGAATGGACTTTGAACCCACCCTTACCCTCGTGGACGTGTAGAGGAAACTTCCTCCATTTCCTTTGCCATTCGGATCTGGTAAGGTTTCGTTGCTATTATTAGTTACAGTATATTATATTGTTTTTGTTGTTTTAAAATGGTGCGTAACGGTGTTTTCGCTATGTTGACGTGTGTCCTGTATTATTAGTTAGGGAATCTCAGGAGATTACCATCACTATTTCCAGCCATGAGGCGAATACCCTTCTTTTCCGCTATGGTGACATTAAGGAGGCACAATGCTGGCTCGGCCACGCGGCGGCCCCAGTTGTGTTGGTCACCAAGCTGCAGGAAGCGAGGCTAATGCATTTATTTCTAGCCATAACCCCTGATGTCCCTACCAGCGAAATGTTAACTTTGGTTAACTCCTTCAACGAGAGGGCCGAGCGTTTTTGCACGTGCATGCATCACATGCGTGTAAACTTTGACATCATCACTCAGCTATTTGCTGACCTCTTTGGCGTCCCCTTTGACTGTCTTCCCATAGAGGAAAAATCGAGGAGGAGTGTCAAATGTTTGGAGGAGTTAGAAGAGTGGCTAGGGACCAAGAAGGAAACCAAGGGGATCCCTTGTGAAAAGATCAAATTAGAGATCGCCAAGACTATTTATCCCCTTTTCTACACCTGGGCTTTCCCCAAAGCACTCTCGCAGGGGAAGTTCTTTACTATAGAACATGCCCGTATCATGCGGGAGGTGATGGAGGAATGGACCCAGTTTGACTGGGCTAGCTATTTCGCTAAGGGGTTGTGCACTGAAATGGTTAGGCTCTGCCAGAAGCTTGAGTCTCATTTCAGTGTGCACTTCGCCTTCTTCATAGCTTGCCTCCGGCGTTTTGTCGAATTTTTGGTTGTTCAGAGGAATTGGGTCTGGGTCCTATAAGATCGAGACCAGTTATCCAAACGTTGGATTTCTCATATCTTTGGCACTACCCGGGCACAGGATCCTCCGAAGGGAATTGGGGAGTCTTTGTCTGTAATGACTAGGGATTTAGTGGCACCTCGAATGCGGGGCCTTGATAGCATGGCTGGGGTGCTTCCCACTTACATTGGTGATGCATCATGAGGGAAGCATCTGGCTGCAGAGATAGTAGATGCCTCGATTCAACGAAAAAGGGCTCACTTAACTGAGGCGCCTGTGGAACTAGCGGGTGGCACAGACAGAACTATGCAAGTCAGAGTTCAGCGGAGTAAACCTCCGCCTGGTAAGCGTAAAGACATAGTGAAAGTTATTGCAATTATTGTATCATGCAACTTTATTCAAAGTATTCTGAATTGTTTAAATGTGTTATGTGGCATGAACAGGGAGATCTATAGAGCGGTTGACCCCTGAAACAGGGGCAGTGGTATTACGGCGTGGAGAAGGGGCCCCAATTTTGGAAGAGGAGGCCCCGGCTGTTGGAATAAGTGACACACAGATCCTTGTGCGTGAGGAGAGAGGGGAGGCGGAAAAGGTCGATGCATTCCCCACTGTAACAGGCAGAGGTAATCAGTGTACTAGAATTTTTAAGTAATTTTTTGGATAACTAGAAATTTTGACTTAATTACGCTACAGATGAACAAGGTGCATCCTCGTCCGCCGTTGCAAGCAGAGTGTGGGGGGAATTCCTTGATAATTTTTCCTTCATGGAAGATGTTAATGATATGATCGAGTGCCTCAAGTGTGTGGATCCTGGAGCTGGTATGTTACTGCTATAACACATTTATTTTATTATAAGGTTATAATTTGTATTTGCGTTTGATAATGTTTGTTATCAGGAGCTCGCCTTCGATGGAACCCTATGGAGCCCATTGACCTGGACACAGTGGAGCCTTCATCAGAAGGGGTAGTCATGCCACGCAACATTTATGAGGAAATGCATAAATGTGCGTTACGCTTGACCCGCTCCTTGTGGCAAAATATCAATGAAGACCTCTGGAAGAGACTGCAGAGGTTAGAGAAGGAAAGGGTGTCTCTGACCAAAGAGGTCGGAGACTTAAAATCGTGATGTGAATTCCTGTAGGTGTGGGGAACAGGTGAAGAGGACTGGCATATGGCTATTATTGACTATGCTCACTATTGGACCACAGTCAGGAACAGTGTGCAAACTAGTCGGGAATTGGTGGAGAAAAGGATGAAAATAGAGCTGTTGGCCCAGAAGAACCAGGACTGGGAGGACTTTTGTGCAAGCATCCAAGAGTGGGGGCAGAAAGAAAAAGATCAAAAGCATCTGTGTAAGTGAGAAAGTCTTGCTTATCGTCAGCACTATCAAGATTCTACCGTAGAAGCTCAATCCTTGCAGGTATTCCTCAATGTCATTGGCACATCCAAGGCCTTCGAGAAGTTCCAGGAGCAGGAGACGGTAAGCACGTCCCTAGAAAGAGAAGTTACTCTTCCCAGGGACGAGACTACAGTCCCTACTTTCTTCCCTGAACCACCTCCGTGGACTAGCATGGAAAAAAGAAAGGTGAAGGCTGGAACTGATCTGGGGAATGGAGTTTGGTCTGAATTGATGGAGGATGAAATTATGCAATGCCTATGGGTCGGTTTAGATCAGCTCGCCTTTGCTGCAGACACAGCACCATCACGAGTAAGTTTAAGTGTTATTGAATTTAAATTTTCTAGTTTATCCTATCATGGTTTTTGCTTATGTATTTATTGTATATAGGTATAAGGAGTGGATGAAGAAGGCGGACAAGATGAGGAGCAAGTGCAGGAAGAAGAGGGTAATGATGCAGACCGTCCTCTTGGGGAGCTAGTGTTAGCACAAGAACCCTGTGAAGATGTCATCCCTCATGAAGGAATGGCCTCTAAAAGGGACGGCCCACTCAAGGACGATTTGTTAGGCTTAGAGGCAGACCTAAGGGATACGGGTGACAGTGGTACTAGGGGGGATGCGTAATTGTGATTTACGCATGATTTTATTTATGAAATTGAACAATGGTGAATATTGGCAAGATTAATTATGCGATTTTGTGTATGATTTTAAATTTTATTTATATATCTATTTTTTTATGCAAAGCATAAGCAGAGTTGTTAAAGACTTTGAATAGGTTGCGTTGCTGTAGAATGGAATTGCTAGTTTAAGGCCATCGCAGGCTGTCATGTAGCATTTATGTAAGATATAGGCGGACTAGCTAGTTTTAGGCCATCGCGGGCCATCTACGTAAGTCTAGAAGTGTAATTGATAAAAATGTACATATCTGCGTAACTATGCTAATATGACTAATAACAGTCAAGGAGCATAAATGGCGTAAAATGAGGAATGTAAATAGCTTAATGGACAGAAAGCGTAAATACATGTATGTATATTAAAGAAAACTATCAATTGAATTTGATAAGTGTGAGCGGAAAACTAGTAAAAGTGTAACGATGCGTGTAAATACCACTCAAATCAATCACCAACCCGCAATTGTTTCTTGATGGCCTTTACGTTTAGTGATGCATAAGGTTGGGGAGATTTGTGATCTGACTCCCCCATACCATCTTCCTGAAATGGTAGGTCAACCGAAGCTAGGCTATCATCATTCGTTTCGGCTTGTTCGGGAGTTCAGACATGAGTTTGATCTTCAGGCATCTCGATCTCTAAACCCCGTTTCTCCTCTATGTTGTTGATAGTCCTAGTAGTTATTTCATCACCATGTATTACTACTTCTCTGCCTGTGTAAGGGAGGTGTATCTCTTGATGTATTGGTGACAAAACTACCCTCAGTTGGGCTAGCCAGGACCTCCCTAGGATTAGGTTGAAGCCGGGCATCTCCTCGACAACGAGAGATGTGGCATTTGTTGGGAATTGATCCCCTGCAACAAATTCGACACGCACCATCCCCTTGACTTGCACCCATGCCTCATTGAATGACTTTAGGCACGATGTTATTGTGGGACTGATTTGGTCGACCAGGCCCAACTTATCCACTATAGGATAAGGGATGACATTCGTAGCCACGCCATCGTCAATGTGCACCCTCTAGATCCGATATTGACCAACCCAGATGGTGATAAACATGGGTTCTGTCGTTACTCGACCTTTCTATGGATCATCTTTGATGGATTTATCGCGAAAGGTCAAAAGGGTTGGTTTAGGTTGCTTAGCGGCAGGAGGAAGCATGACAGCATGTATCTCTTCCTCTTCTACTGGTAAGTCTTCATCCATTGGTATGGATGTTAGCATATGAACCATAGCCTCATGGTGTTTTTGGGATGTCATAAGCAGGTCATAGAGGCTCAACGTTGTGTTATTCTGTTTTAGAGCTTGCTTGACTTGCGTAAATGCATCGAGGAGGTCCCGTTCTTGGCTGGGCTGCTTATCTCCTCTGTCTTCTTCCATTCGCCCTAAGAGACGAATCTCCCGAGGCGGAATAGCGTCAGTCAGAGGATTGTGTTTCTTCCTACCGAGGGGAGGTGGCTATGTTTCTGTACCCTTGTCTTGCCCAGAAGGCACAGGCGCAGGGATAGAGGCCAAGGGCTTGGGCTTAGCGAAGCATAGCATAGTATGGTTTTTGGTGGCATTGACTGACGCGTCTCCTTCCCTTTTTTTATTTGGTGGCAATTGATGGTTTTGGTTAGAAGCTTGCCCCTGCGTAAGAGGAGCAGTCGGTGGTTTTGGTATCCTAAGGATAAAAGGCACCTTAAGAGTGGGCGCGGGCCTGGCCGCGGCTTTATCATCAATGTGAGGTTGAGTTAAAGTTGGAGAGGGTGCCCTAATAACGAAGGGTGGCCTCAGGATGCCGCTAACTACCAGTGAAAAACCTGCCCCCTGGGGTGAGTTGGTAGGTATGCGTAAAACAAAGGGTTGTTTAGGTGGTACCTTCCCTTCACTGTCCGTACTTACCACATTGATTGTGTATGGTGCATTATTTGCATTTAACGGGTCTTTGTACACATGCAATGCTTGGTTTTCTGGATGGGTTGGACTACTGCCATCTAGTTTCAGAGAACCATCGTCAATCATGCATTGAATGTCGTCTTTCAACGTCCAGCAGTAATCGGTGTCGTGACCACACAATTGATGGTAGTCACAAAAACGGTACAACCGAAAAGACCTCGGAACTGGTGGTTCGTTAGGTAGGGCTAAAGAAGGATTCTTCAGCAATTCACAATGACACCTGTGATGCTGGAGAGCTTCTTCAGATACCTTCTTATTTTGAATGTATCCTGCCCCTAACAGTTGTTTCAATAGTTCCGAATGTTTTATAGGCAGGGCTATATACTTTGAGCGATCTTTACACTCAAAGTTTGGCTTNCTCAAAGTTTGGCTTTGGCTGGGGGGGCTTTTCAGGGGCAGGTGTGTCATGACCGGTGCTGCTTACGCTAGCTATGGTCTCGGGGGACACCGTGGATGCCTTCTTGTTCTTTTTTTTAGTGCCTTCAACCAGCGCAGCTACCATCATTGTTGTTGCTTTACCTTTGTCCTTACCCTTATTGTTAGTATTTTTATAGGCCACATACGCCGGGTCTTTACAAGCCTCTGCAGCATCTTGGATGCTCTTAGTCTGGGTGAAAGCCTGACTTAAGGAGCGAGGGGCAAGGTAATACAGCTTAGACTTGATGAAATCATTGATTGCTCTTTTGAAGATAGCCAGCAAATGGGCTTCCGCGATAGGCTCATGGATTTCATTCAAAGTAGCCCTCCATCGCTATATAAACTTTTGGACTGGTTCAAGTGGATCTTGCTTCACTCCCATAAGTTGATCTAATGTGACCTCCAACTTTAAGTTGTATTTAAAGCGAGTCACAAATTGTGTTAGGAGCTCTTCCAAGGTTGAGATGGAAGAGCAAGGGAGCGCTCGATACCAGTCCAAAGCTTTCCCTGCCAGAGACATTGCAAAGATACGGATGATTGTATAAGGCCATTGCTGTAACAACAAGGATTCAGACCTGAAGGTAACCAAGTGCGCATTAGGGTCTCCTTCTCCATTATATTTAGTAAAATGGGATAATGACATCCTCGGGCGCAATGACAACATAGGAACTGCTGGACTGATGGGATCATCCTGATAGAAATCCATGATTTGTATGGTATCAGAGCCAGCAGCGTTAAGGCGCTTACCCTCCTCAGTGAGGGTCTGAATAAGTAAAAACGCTTGATCTAGGCTTGTTGATGGAGAAGTCTATGTAGGAGGAGCCAGGGGTTGGATAGGAAGAGCTGTGCCAGGCAATGGGAATTGTGCGATGGTTTGGCTGATGGGCGGTGCTACGGGGGCTATCCCCGCGGACGGAGCAACTTGTGGAAGCCACCACCCACCGGGTTGAGCAGAGGGATTGGCTGTTGTCAGGTGTGTAGGATGGAAATTATAAGGATATTGTGGGTTTATTTGTGGGACATGCATGGTAGGTGTAGCTAAGGGTTGCACACCGTATAACACAGATTGATTATGTGAGATGGGAGGGATCCACTGACCAACCATAGGCTGTTGAACGGATTGCTGCGATTGAATAGTGGTTGTGATCTGTTACCTTGCAAGGGGTGGCAATGATAAGGTTTGCACCGGATTTTTTACCGAGCATGTTATAGGTGTGGTATGAGGTTGCACGTGGGGAATAAAATGGGGTGCTGTGGAGGTAGGTACCACCGACGGAATATTGATTACACATGGTGATGAGACTGCCCCCATATTATTTTGAGATGGTATTTGCACTTGCAAGACTGATGATTGCGTAGTGGCCTACGGGATGACAGGAATGTGGGTTTGGATGGTCATGACTGAGTTGAGATGGGCAGCTTCTCCGGTGAGAGGAAACAAGGGATTTATGTATGTATGGGGGCTAAGAGTATGGTATGAATCTAAGTGTTCAGACTGGACTGCGAATGCATCTTCCTCTTCCTCCTCGTTCTGAGGTTCTAGCATGGACCGTGTAGCCTGACTCCTAGCCATAACCAGTTGGGTCAAGAGTTCATGATAATGCTCGGTCAAGGGGATAATGTCGTAGGCGGTAGGGATGAAATATTGACCCCCTCTATGGATCATCTCATAGTTTCGCTTCGCCTCCATTTGGGCTCAGCTAAGAGCAAGCTTTGCCTGGATCTTTACACAAATAAAATTATATTCTTTAGGCGTCACGATGGTGAATATAGGATCTCTGCCCTATAATCTCAACGAATGGCACAACAGTCCTTGAGGTCCTATGGCACCAGAAGCTAGTCCAGTGGTGATGATGGGATTTACAGATGTGGCACCTGATTCGGTGGTGATGATAGCGGCAGTGGTTGCATATGCGGAATCCATTTCTCAGAGGGGTTAATGACAACAAGCGATAGGATCTAAAAGGCGATGGCCAAACAGAATTATAATTGGGCTTTCTACCCTGTAGGATTCCACAGGAATTGTTACTGTGACCGATCTACACCTCACGATTTTTTTCAAAAACTTCCCTAGAGGTATTACGTCTACGTTTTTATGGACGTGTGTATAGATCGCTTGCAGGGCTACCCATAAAATACAGATAGAAGCTTTATCGTGTCCTCCTTCTAGCTCCAGAAAACTATAACGACGAAAAGTGTCGGTAGCTGAAAAATACCAAATGAAAATCTATGTACATAGTCTTAACCATGGATCCATGCGAGGGCCGTGCTGGAGAAAACAAATCTGTAGTGCCCTGAATGGTCTTGTCGATCAGACAGGGACTTACTCAATCAGTAAATTGATGAATATTATAGATATTCTGCGAAACAATTTGATTTGATGAATCATAAAAGGAGTAGAAAATGATGTAGATAAATTGAAATAACGACAACATCAACACGACAAAGAGGATCAGATTTAAGAAAAATGCGCAATTCTAAGATCTGTGCTTTGACCCGAAAACTGAGTATATTGTATACAAAGTTCCAATGGAAAACTCCACTTATCTTGTGCGAAGCATACACAAAATAACAAGAAAACTGTTCAACAAGGAGTACAAAATGAAGTTTGATCTACTTTGTAAGCCAAAGATGGGATGCGAGGAAGGTCAAGCCTGAATGTCTATCGATCAATTGTTTCTGATCAATAGATGTTGCCAACTGCACCAGATGATCTCTTGATCTCTGATCTATTCGCTCTGCCTTCAGTAGTCTCTGCTCAAACTGCCAATGATCGCCAATGGAGAGAACTGTATTTTTCACCAAAGGACTGATCGCTCCTACTGTCAATGCTCAAAATGTCTTCTGTCTCTACTAAAAGATGATGCCCCCAAAAATAAGCTGAATCTCCCTTTCTTTTCTTTGCCAACTAGAGTATTTATAGGCTCGCTAATACATGGATAAGGCACGACCTTGGTGACACGTGTCTCGTACTTTTAGAATGTCATTGACTTGGCAAACTTTGTGTTGAAACTGGTCATGTCGCATTACGTATCTGGAAAACATGGCAAAGTATGCTGTCAACCACTTCCGCTGAAGCCGCTTCATAATTACGCACACTACGCACAATATGCTCATTAGTGTATTGCGCGTGTGAATGGCAGGCGTGTATCGGGTACTGTTTTAGCTAGCTTTATGCAGGTATTACGCTCGTTTACACTGTGTCATGTGGCAGAGCATAATAGAGCATGGGAGTAGTCGATTCAAGCTTTTTTACAGTCATTCATGTCGTAAAGCGTAATAGAGTGTAAAAATGGTCAACTTTACCATAAATTATGCTTGTCTACACTACGTAGCATAATGAGCATAAAGCGACCATTTCGCAAGAAAGAAGAAACCAATCTACCGCACTTCCTTTGACTCTGACTTTGGCTTTTTCAAAGCTCATTACGTTTCTCTACGTAACAGAGCGTAAACTCGGGCTTGAACAAAAGACTTGGTGGAATATGCGACAAGTGTTTTTGATATCGGGCTATGTTAAATAGAGTTACGCTGAGCGACATTACGCTACGTTGTGTAACGTAGCGTAAAGAGAGAAAACAAAGTAAGGTTGAAATTTGTAAGAAACTTGGAGACTTGATGCTGCGCACCCTTTTGCCTTGTTTTGTCTTCTGGATTTTTGTCGCAAACTTTCGCCCGAATCATGAATCTTCGCCTTAGGCTGATTCGCAATTTCTATGGTCTTTCAGTTATCTAGATTAGTTATATCATACAAGATCATTGTAATAAGGTATTGATGATATATATTTTAGATAAAGAAAATAAATTCAATTAAGTCACACACAATTCATGACAATGTCTCTTTCACAAGATAGTGATAACACAACATCTAGCGAGGCAATTCATTGGAGAACCAAGAAGGAGTTTAGAGTACTCAATCTTATGTAGGAGTTTCATATGTTCATAGACACCCGAATGATACTCAAGGACTTTTTTCATTGAACTCAAATGCCTGTAGTGAAGATAGGACATGCCCTAGATCGAGGGGCCCCTTAATTCCGAAGACCTTGTCAATCGGTAGCAAGTGTACATTAGGGGATGATTGGGAGACTTACAATAGTTATGATGAGTTTTTAGTTCCCTCTCTTTCTTTGCTCTTTTAACATTAGGTTGTGACATGGATGGCTATTCCTCAAGGGGTTGACATATAAATAAAAATTGAACCCATGGGAAAAATTAGGAATGCCAACATGAACATAGCAAAAATTATCCCGACTCACAAACTCACAACCTATGTTGGCCACTAAGAGCCTAATGCATATAATAGAGGCCTTTTAGATATCCTACAGGCATATGATTCTCAAGAGGTTATGATTCAGATATCCAAGGAAAGTCGTCTACCCAAGCTTGATTTAAATAACTTTCCTAACTTCTCAGGAGGTTATGATTGAGATCCTTAACATCATTTACAAGCCTTATATGATGCCTGTGTGTGGAACAACATTGAGAATGGGTGGCAAAGGATTAAGCTCTATCCTATGATACTTGTTGGCCAACCTAAAGTGTGGTATAGGTTTTTAAAATCAAATTTAATTTGCCATTGGCCTACAATGGTAAATCTCTTCAATGAAAGATATAAAACCTATGCAAGAGTGTCAACCTTGAGGAGAAAAATCCAAACGTGGAAACAAGGGCAACATAAAACCTTAGACATGGCCTTAGAAATATATTACTCTTTGATAAACAAATGCCCTCCAAGGAAAGGCTAATGTATCACATCATGGATGAGCTCTGTAATGAAATAAGGGAGACCCTAGGGATGTATGCCCTAGGTCAACTATGTGAACTATGAACCCATCAATCCCAAGAGCTTATTAAGTAGGTAGCAAAAGAAGAAGGAGAAATAGCCACATGGGAGAATGTTGAAAAATCTCAATAGGATCAAACTCTTGAAGTAACAAAAGTCTATAATCATAAAGAGGAGAAATCAACTCACCTCGAGAAGGTAAAACCATTTCTACCTTTGCGAATACTAAAATCATTAGATGAAATTGAGGCAAAGATCAACAAGATGATAGAGTGGGTACATGAAAAATGTAGAGAATATGTAGAAATTATTAGAGGGAGACCCACATAAGATAATTTTGATGATCAAAATAAATAGACGATACTGTTGGCGACCGTTTGGGACACGACCGCCAACGAGTGTCCTCGAACTGGATTTAGGTGCCTGCTGGTCTTTGGTAACACCAAGGCCCAGATACCTCCAAATAAACTCAGTAGTTAATATGAGTATGTGTGTGTGCTGTTGCGGTGTGCGGTTGTGTGAAATGTAATGATTGCGTTGTGTGTAAACTACAAATGACTTACTTTAAAGAGATTCAACCAACTTTGCAAAGTACTGTGAGTTGTTGAGAGTTTCCTATTTTGTTCAACTGCCTAGTCTATGTGGTCCTTATAATACCTACTTGTAACAAATAAAATTTTGTAAAAACATTTGAGCACAACTCCGCAAATCTACTCCTAATTCTCCCCAAAGAAAGAGATAGTTCCACAAGAAAACTAGAAATAGAGCAAGATTC
>MNCI01023951.1:213611-290402 GCA_015680685.1 Gnetum montanum | reverse complement strand
TTGCCAAGGATGATACTATCTAAACCACTAGCTAAACAATTTAAACAAAACAAAAATAAAACATAACTCATAGGACTATGACAAAGAGGCTAAAATCTTTCGTTTAGCAAGCCATCTTACAAGCAATTGTCTTTACAAATCTTCTTTTCAAATGCTCTTCTCAAGACCCCAAAGTGTGTCTTCAAGTGAGAGCCTAAGTTCTAGCTAATAGCTTTTCAAAGTATGATCTCCAAAAATGTGATGTATGAGACCTCCCACCAAAAATGTTCTTCTTCTCCTTGACCCCTGAAGCCTTTTTATAGGGTTCCAAGGTAGGTAGGGAAGTTACATATTCAAAAATATCTTACCCAACTTCTCTCCCAAGTAACTTGCCCAAAGAGTTAGGGAGTATTAACTTAGGAAGTTAGGAAGTTAGGAGATAAATATTGCTTTTGAAAAATAAATCCAATAATTTCATATAATTGTTTACAATTATAGCTTTAATAGCCTTTCATTTTTTACTTGTTTTAAAATTTTGAAGAATGCTTATTGAAGTTCTTAGTGATTTTATAAACAAGGTGATAACATGATATCTACCTTGGCATAAATGTTGCTGGTACCTTAATCCTAAATAATTCATGTGCACTTTCACCCATATGAAAATGGCTGGAAAATTTAAATTCAAAATATCAAGCCCGAATGTGAAGGCCCCAGGCCTGGAACTGCCAGCAACTAATTCAAATTATCTTGCCCTACCGAAAATCATTACCAAAAACTACCATCACGGGAGAAGGCTCAGCCACCACGTTAGGAAATGTCACCCTGTGTCCCGTAAGATTCTACAACCATTCTAATCTTCGCCTCTCACAAGTGCTCTTCCAATTTTGATAATTATACAAAAATTTTGCAAGGTGTTTTATCCTTGAACAGAGAAAATTCGTATCCACCGCTGCTACCGTCGAAGCCGGCGTTGTCGCGCTTCAAGGAGAAGCTTCCGCTGGATCTGTGAAACCAAGAACTGCCATCGCCCTCAGTGTACACGAACGAGGCATCTCTGGATCGACCAAACCCTCGGTCACACCTGTAAATCCTATCAATCCTAGATGAGGTGAAGACTTGCTGAAAATTTCTTTATGTTACTTGCCCCTTTGCCAATTGCTTGTGCCTCGCTCTGCCATATCTGCACCAAAGCTAAGGTTGTAGCCACCGTGCGCATGATAGAGGCTTCTCTTCTACCACCGTTGATCTTTCATCTACCACTGTGCATCCTCCCACTGCTGGCCATCTGTCCTCCGCTCGTAGGTTCTGGAAGTATTCCTTGAGAATCTGGAGCCATTTCTGGTGATGCTAGTGCCTAGGGTGATGCCCAAGCTGAAGCCGACGCTAACGTCTGTGAGATTTTTGCTGTTTTATTCAGTTTTTTCTGCAACAGAAACCTTCTCATCCTTTGTTAATTAAATTTATTGAATGAAATTCAAAACCTATTGGTAATCCATTCATGAGATCTTTCGCACGCTTCCAACTCTTAAGTGGACCTTAATAATCCATTATCCAACATTAGCGGGGAGTATGCCTTTTGCGGTAAATAATTTCATCCTTTGTCTGCTATTCCAATCTTCAATAAAGGAATTTTAATCTTTCTTTCCAAGAAGGCCTCAACATCAAAATTATTTACTAGTGGATGTTTCTTCAAAAATACCCATCAACTCACAATACTAAAACTGAAAATTTACAACCAGGGATTGTGCCAATTTTAAATAAAATATTCCAACTGTTCCATGGAATGGCCAAATGTGCCAACATTTTTGCCCCCTCATTTCAAGACTAAAAGATACTAAAAATTTCACTAAATTTTTACAGCTAAATAGAAATATCTTTTTGAGAAAAATTCCCATTTCACATAAGGTGTGATGGGACAAAAACCTCATTCCTAAGCAAAATCAAACTGTACACAACAAACTATACATTATCAAGTCCTTCATGGACTATTCTTGGGATGGAAACTAAATTGTGAGGGTTACCCTAGTGGAAATCCTCATCTCTGTAACTGTTTCATAGGAAATCTCTGATGTGATGAAGGTGGTCCTATTGCTCTCAGGCTTGGTAGAGCTCTCACCTTGATCTACATGAGCTTTCTCTTCGGCACTTTTCTCATTTTCCTTTTCGGATGAGCTCTTCTGTTCTTCTCCATTAGGTCCTTGATTTTCCTCTAAGGAGACAAAAGCTTCTCCCCATCCCCATGATGACTCTTCATAGGTTGGTGGCTCTTCTCCTTTTTCTTCTTCTTTAGAACAATCTTGATATCGCCCCCAAACATTGGACTCTATATCCAATCCTCTAGTGAGAAAAGAAAATTCATCAGAAAGCCAAGCCATAAAAGGACACTCCTTTGGAGCTCCATAAGATCTAGCCTTTAGATAAGCCTTCAATACATGCTCAGGGCAACATCCCATCACATATGGAATAAAAGGCTTTCTGATTTCTCTCTCAAATTCCATTAGCTCTTTCTAACCTTCACTACCAAATTTGAATTGAAAGATGATGAAATCTTAAGCAATATAACCCTCTTTTTATAGGAGAGAAAAATATGAATTCCCACCCAAGTGTCTTCAACCAAGCTTCCTTCTTTTTAGGCATTCAAACCGTTTGTCACAATCCTCACTAAGTGGTGGATGAGTCATCTTTCCCACTTGTCAAACTTGTAGAATTCCACTTGTTTCACTTGTAGGCTTCCACTTGCCTCACTTAAGGAAAGATAATGTTCCAAATATAAATAAAGCATAATTAAATATAATAATGGACACTATACTCCTAGTAATATTTACATAATACTATATACATATATTATTTTGTGTAATGACATCTTCAAGCTATATGTAATTGTCCCAAATAATGTTTTATATTCAAAAAATTATATGGAAATTGCAATTCCATGCCATCAAAGGTTGATAATTGGTAAGTATCCTCTGATAATTGCTTTGTAATTTGAAAGGGACCAATCCATGTCGGGTTAAACTTATTTGGTTTTTTCATATTCCATAATAGTACAAGGTCTCCTATCTTGAAAGTTCTTTTCAAAGCCTTTCTATCAAACCATCTTTTAACTTGAGAGGTATTCTGTAACAAATTATCCCTCGCTTTATCTACTTCAGCTTCTCTTTTAATGAGCAAAGTCATGAAACACCTATCTTTATCATTTTTTTCACTATATATTTTTACAAATTTAGAAGCTGAACTTATAATCTTGTTTGTAATCCTTGCTGGAAAACCATAAACTAAGTTATATGGTGATGTCTCGATAGCTTTCTTGAATCTGATTTGATCTAACCATAATGCGGATTGTAGATAATTGATCTAATTTCCTGGATTCCCATCCATCGATTTCTTGATATAAGTGATAAGCTTTTTATTGGTGGATTCTGCTAGGCCATTTCCTTGAGGATAATAATTTGATGAGGAAAATAAGAAAATGGATTTTTTAGATACCCATTGGATAAACTCTTCAGATTTGAAGGCGGGTCCATTGTCTGACACTAACACTTCAGGTAGACCAAATCTACTTAGAATTTGATCTTCTAGAAACTTAATCACATCTGATGCCGAACTTCCTCTTAGAGCCTTTGCTTCAGACCATTTAGTGAAATAATCAGTAGCTGTGAGAATAAACTTGTGTCCAGCTCTTGAAAGAGTAATTGTACCAGTAAAATCCAAACCCCATTGCTGAAATAGTCTATCTGCAACTACTGGCTTTAAAGGGGCTCTAGCTCTTTTAATATTGGGCCCATGAATTTGACATTTATAGCATTTTTGAATCTTTGAACTAATGTCTTTACATGGAAGGCCAGTAATATCCATATCGAAGTATATGTTGCATAGTCGACTTAGGGGATTCATAAAATAGATTCAAATGATCATGAAATTGTTCCAAGATGAAACTAATTTGATCATTATGAACACATTCCAATAAAACTCCCCAAAAATCCTTTCTGTATAATATACCATCTTTAACAAAAAATCTTCATGCTCTTTTGAAGAAAGCTCTCTTTTGACTTGCAGTTAAATTATTTTGGATTTTCCTTGTACTAAGAAATTTGAGGATTTCATCATACCAATTCTCTTTATGGGTTTCAAGTGTACATACTTCACTTTCTCTAGTCATTAACTTGGCTAATCCCATTCCCTTAATTTTCTTGCATATTTCCAATGAAAATCTAAAACTTTGCAACTTTATAAGCCATTTTCCTTTCTTCAATCCAATCTCATTTTGGTATAGGAATCACTTGACTACAGGTTTAATTAGCATAATGTGGACTAATGAACTTTCTAAATAATATTGAAAATGCTGAAGTGCTTTGATGACTACGAAAGCTTGTTTCTCTAAGTTTGAATAATTTAACTATGAAGCTTTCAACTGATACCCAAAAAATCCAATTGGTTCATCTTGATCTTCATTATCCTTTTGTGTTAGAACGACAACGATAGAATTATTTGAAGCAAAAGAATATAACCAAAAATCTTTTTTAAATCTAGGTTTTACCAAATACAGAGCCTCTTGTATAGCCTTTTTGATTTCTGATAAAGCTCTTTCTGATTCTGGTGTTTTCTCTACTTGAACATCCTTTTTTAGCATATTCATCAAAGGTTTGGTAATTTCAGTAAACCCGGGGATGAACTTTTTCACAAAATTAATCTTTCCAAAGAAAGATCTAAGATATTTCTTACTTGTGGGATGTTCAATATTTTGGACAACTTGAATTTGGGAGTTGTCTATGGCAATCCCTTCTTGAGATATCACATGGCCTAATAGGCTTATGGATTTAACCCCAAAGATACACTTCTTAGGATTTAATGAAATACCAAACTCACGACATCTGTCGAAAACTTGCTGGAGATGATTAATATGATCTTCTTTCTTCTTTGAGAATATTGTAATATCATCCAAATAAATCACCACGAATTTGCCTAATAAATCCTTGAATGCTAAATCCATTGCTCTTTGAAAAGTAGCTCCAGCATTTGACAATCCAAATGGCATTCTTTGGTAGGCAAAAGTTCCCCATTTGGTGATAAATGATGTTTTGTATCTATCATTCTTATCTACCACGATTTGATTATAACCTGAGAAACCATCTAAGAAAGAATATACTTGACAACCTGAGACTTTAATCAGCATCTCATCAATTCTTGGAAGTGGATACTTATCCTTTTTTGAGGCATCATTCAGATTTCTAAAGTCTACACAAAGTCTTATATCACCATTTTTCTTTCTCACTGGAACAAGGTTAGCAAGCCATGTCGAATATCGTACTGGATATATGATTCGTGCTTGCAACAACTTCTTGATTTCAGCTTCCATAGCTGGTTCAAATGATGGATTAAATTTCCTTTGTTTTTGCTTGACTATTTTGCAACCTTCTATTAAAGGAATCTTATGTGTCATCACATCTTGCCTAAAAGCTTTAAGATCATCATAGGACCAAGCAAAATTGTCCAAATTATTTCTTAGACATGATAACAAGTCTTGCTTGAAACTCGAATCTCTTTCCTTTGTAACATTCAACATCTTTGGCATCTTGTCTAATCCAAAATTCACTACCTCGAAAGCTTGACTATCTGGGTTTTGTATATCCTTTCCAGTAAGTAAATTTTTCTTGAACTCATGTTCCAAGTCAATCATCCTTTTTGGAATGAAATTAGCTTTGGAATTTGATGACGTTTCAGGTATCACTTGACCCTCAAATTCTTGTTTATTTTTCATAAATCTTAGTACTTGATCATCATCTTCAAATACTTGTAAATGTCTTATATTATCTGGTACTGATGGCTGATGTTCTTCTTCAATCATGACATCTTTGTAACTTTCTAATAATTGCATATCCAATGTTGAAGCTGCCTTTGCCAAATCATCTGCTATAAGATTCTCTGCTCTGTTTATATGCTCTATTTGGCAATGTTGAAACTGATCTAACATCTTACAAGCAAGTTGCTTATAAGGTCTTAAGAATGAGCTCTTTACGACACAGTTACCTTTTACTTGTTCACAGACTAATCTTGAGTCTCCTTTTATAATGATTTCTTTGATCTTTTTGTCTAGAGCTATTCTCATACCAATACATAAAGCTTCATACTCAGCCTTGTTGTTAGTACAAGGAAAAGATAGATGAATTGCTTTGAGAATTTCGGGTGAATCATTCTTGAATATAACTATTCCAACTCCTGCACCTTTTGAATTACATGAACCATCAAAGTATAACTCCCATTTATCCTCTTGCTTTGATTGTTCTTTTTCAGGACTATAACTTTCTTGGAGTGTACAAATTTTGTTTTCAACACCTCCTTTTTCAGCCATTTTACTTCTTCCATTTGAAGTAATATTATCTATCATCAAAGGTTCGCTATAGATGTAGATTTGATTTGGTTCTCCTTTCCAAGGTAACCACATGTGAGAATAATCTGTTGATATGTAACCTGAGAAATTCTTACTCCAACTTCTACTCAATAAGAGACTATGTGAATCTAGTATATTTGCCACTTGAATAGTTACTTTACTTCTAATGTGGGGTTCAGAAGCAATTTCCAATAGAACATTCGGTAATTGACCCACAATCTTCACTCTACTTTCATCTACTTAAACAATCTTTTTGTTTGATTTTTCAGGAATCAAACCAAGTTTCTTACATATAGACAATGGCATTATAGTAGACGTAGCTCTAGAATCAACCAAACAATTGTGTAAGTATTTATCCTTCAATTTCATTTTCAAGAGAAAAGGAGGAGCTTCCTTATTATATGAAGTCTTTAATTTCTCTTCATTGTGAGACACATAACTTAACTCTGATTCTCTAACTCTCCTTTTACCTTTAATGAACTCTAAAGCCTTTCTTTGCTGATCTCCTATTTGAAGCAACTGATAAAAGCTAATATTGGCCTTGACATGTTTAAGGTATTCGACCAAATCATATTCTCCATCATCAATAAAGTTTGGTCTCTTTATCCATTTATTGAAAGACTGATTTGGAGTGCTTTGCTCTACTTGATTGTCTTTACCTTTATTCTTATCTCTTCTATTTGGCTCAAAAGCTTTTCTCTTAGTAGATGGATCATTAATAACATTTGGGAGTCTAGAAGTAGTTAGTCTTTCTTTTGATTGGAGACTATATCCATTTTCCTCATTGTTATTGCATTCTTCATCTGAAGACATATATTCTTCAGAACTTGATAGAGAAGAAGTATCACTTGATCCATTGCTAGAAGATTTACTTGCATAGTGAACACTAGATAACTCATTATCAAATTCAATATAAAGAAAATTGGACATAATAAGATCACTTTCATCCTCATCTTCTACTAACTTAGTGTCTTGATGTTTATGCTTCACATTTTCCCTTTCTTCATTGATATTAACTCTTGGCAAAGCTTTTTCAAGCATCACTATTTTGTTAGACATATCTCTTATTAATTGTCCTTTTCCAGATTCTACTCTTTCATGTTCTTGCTCTATCTTAACATGAGATGGACCTAGTAAAGCTTTAAATTGAGCTAAATCTTGCATAGGAATCATAACTCTTTTTTCTCGTTTTTGAGTTGCAATATTTTCTTCAGTATTCAAGTTCAACTATTTTTCTAACTGTATAGCTTCACTAAAGTAGTCATTTAGTGTAGTTAAGTTTGGAGTTCTCCTTAACCAAATTGAAATGTTGGGGTTGATAGCCTTAAGATAAGTTTCTTTAAGAATTTCTTCTGATGGTCTATATTGTCTTTGAAAGAGTCCACAAATTCGTTGAAACTTGATATTAAAATCTCTAATTGACTCTGTAACTCCTTGCTTAGCTTGTACTAGCCCACAGTATAATTGTTGTTGATCTAATTGATTACCAAACTGGGCCACAAAAAGATTCTTCATGTCATCCCAACTTGTAATACTATTACTTGGTAAGTTCAAATACCAAATTTGAGCCATATCCTTTAGATTTGATAGAAACAACCTACAAGCTTGATCTTCATGTTGAATATTTGCATAAGCTAAAGGTAACTCAAACATGTGAATATATTCTTCAGCTAAATAAGCTTTTCTAGGAATAAAGGCTTAGGAAAATATTTGTAAACTACCTTAGGAATATCATTGTAATTCTGAAATCCTAATGGTGTAACTCCTTGCCAAGGATTTTTCATCCTATTCCTTTGTAATGTTGAACTCTTAGACTTTCTAGATCTTCTCTTATAAATTGATAAACTAGATATAATGGGTGATCTTCTTGATCTTCTAGTTTTCACTCCACTACTCGTTCCCAATTCAAAATATTTTTTTTCTTCTTCTTCTGATGAAGAATCAATCTTTGAATCTAGAATATCTTTTGAAACTTTGAAACTTTCCAAACTATCAATCTTCTTGGTCATGAACTGAAAATAGTATCTAATTTCTTAAGCCTTTATAGTAACAAAGAATTGTTGATGTACTAAAAGTATAAGGCTTATGAACCTACAGGCTAAACTTTCAGCCCTCCTTCTAGCGCCAAAAGAACTGTTGGCGACCGTTTGGGACACGATCGCCAACGAGTGTCCTCAAACAGGATTTAGGTGCCTGCTGGTCTCTAGCAACACCAAGGCCTACATACCTCCAAATAAACTCAGTAGTTAATGTGAGTATGTGTGTGTGCTGTTGCGGCATGTGGTTGTGTGAAATGTAACGATTGCGTTGTGTGTAAACTACAAATGACTTACTTTAAAGAGATTCAGCCAACTTTGCCAAGTACTGTGAGTTGTTGAGAGTTTCCTATTTTGATCAACTACCTAGTCTATGTGGTCCTTATAATATCTACTTGTAACAAATAAAATTTTGTAAAAACATTTAAGCACAACTCCATAAATCTACTCCTAATTTTCCCTAGAGAAAAAGATAGTTCCACAAGAAAACTAGAAATAGAGCAAGATTCAATGGAAATAGACAGAAAAGAAAAGAAAGCAGATTTATGTTAAGACCTCAAATATTTCAACAAGGTAAAATGACACGAGTAAACACTTTGCAATAAAGCTATCCAAAATTCAATATCTACGAATTGTCCAAACTTCCAAGGCTCAAACAAGCAATTTCTTCAAGACAATCCTACTATGCTACCAAAAATTGCTGCGTAAACTACCACGTACGAGACTCCATTTTGACTAGATAATAGGTGTCAACGATTGCATTCAAACAGAATCTTTGAAAGACTTGACAATTTCTGATTGAAATACCATGGAAATTCACTTTAAAGATAAAAAGAAGCTATTCTGGTCCCATCAAAATACCAAATATTTTTTGAACCCTCTTAACTACTGAATTGTTCAACGGCATGACTACAAGCAGAGGCTCTCTTACAACAATCCCAATAGTAGTTCCTATACGTTGCACAATAAAAGTTTACTACTAAAATGCTCTTAAGTCTTTTTAACACAAGAGCTTCTATCGCAAAATTTTAATAGAAATTTTCAATCGTGCAACAAGAACAATAAGAGCAATCTAAAAATCCCAAAATTACTTGCCAAGGATGATACTATCTAAACCACTAGCTAAACAATTTAAACAAAAAAATAAAAATAAAACATAACTCACAAGACTATGACAAAGAGGCTGAAATCTTTCCTTTAGCAAGCCATCTTACAAGAAATCATCTTTACAAATCTTCTTTTCAAATGCTCTTCTCAAAACCCCAAAGTGTGTCTTCAAGTGAGAGCCTAAGTGCTAGCTAATAGCTTTTCAAAGTATGATCTCCAAAAATGTGATGTATGAGACCTCCCAACAAAAATGTCCTTCTTCTCCTTGATCCCTGAAGCCTTTTTATAGGGTTCCAAGGTAGGTAGGGAAGTTACATATTCAAAAATATCTTACCTAACTTCTCTCCCAAGTAACTTGCCCAAAGAGTTAGGGAGTATTAACTTAGGAAGTTAGGAAGTTCGGAGATAAATATTGCTTTTGAAAAATAAATCCAATAATTTCATATAATTGTTTACAATTATAGCTTTAATAGCCTTTCATTTTTTACTTGTTTTAAAATTTTGAAGAATGCTTATTGAAGTTCTTAGTGATTTTATAAACAAGGTGATAACATGATATCTACCTTGGCATAAATGTTGCTGGTACCTTAATCCTAAATAATTCATGTGCACTTTCACCCGTATGAAAATGGCTGAAAAATTTAAATTCGAAATATCAAGCCCGAATGTGAAGGCACCAGGCCTAGAACTGCTAGCAACTAATTTAAATTATCATTTCCCTACCGAAAATCGTTACCAACAACTGCCATCACGGGAGAAGGCTCAGCCACCGCATTAGGAAATGTCACCCTGTGTCCTATAAGATTCTGCAACCATTCTAACCTTCGGCTCTCATAAGTGCTCTTCCGATTTTGATGATTATACAGAAATTTTGCAAGGAGTTTTATCCTTGAACAGAGAAAATTTGTATCCACCACTACCACTGTCAAAGCCGGCGTTGTCGCGCTTCAAGGAGAAGCTTCCGTTGGATTTGTGAAACCTGGAACTGCCACGACCCTTGGTGTATGGGGACGAGGCATCTCTGGATCGACCAAACCCTCGGTCACACCTGGAAACCCTATCAATCTCGGATGAGGTGAAGACTTGCTGACAGT
This sequence comes from Gnetum montanum, assembly GCA_015680685.1. NCBI lineage: Eukaryota > Viridiplantae > Streptophyta > Gnetopsida > Gnetales > Gnetaceae > Gnetum > Gnetum montanum. Next base: position 279,798 of record MNCI01023951.1, on the reverse strand, counting down.
TGCTTTATGTTACTTGCCCCTTTGCCCACTGGCTGCGCCTCCCTCTACTAGATCTGCACCAAAGCTGAGGTTGTAGCCACCGCACGTGCGACAGAGGCTTCTCTTCTACCACCGTTGATCTTTCATCCACCACTGTGCATCCTCCCGTTGCTAGCCATCTGTCCTCCGCTCGCAGGTTCTAGAAGTATTCCTTGAGAATCTGGAGCCATTTCTGGTGATGCCGGTGCCCAGGGTGACACCCAAGCCCAAGCCGATGCTGACATCTCTGATATTTCTGCTGTTTTATTCAGTTTTTTCTGCAACAGAAACCTTCTCATCCTTTGTTAATTAAATTTACCAAATGAAATTCAAAACTTGTTGGAAATCCATTCATGAGATCTTCCGCATGCTTCCAACTCTTAAGTGGACCTTAATAATCCACTATCCAACATTAGCGGGGAGTATGCCTTTTGCGGTAAATAATTTCATCCTTTGTCTGCTATTCCAATGTTCAATAAAGGCATTTTAATCTTGCTTTCTAAGAAGGCATCAACATCAAAATTATTTACCAGTGGATGTTTCTTCAAAAATACCCATCAACTCACAATACTAAAACTGCAAATTTACAACCAGGGATTGTGCCAATTTTAAATAAAATATTCCAACTGTTCCATGGAATGGACAAATGTGCCAACAACCATCCCACCACAACAAATGTTAGCCCAACAACCTACCTTTCCACAAACAATGCAACAATTAAATCATCATCATTCACAATCCACTCAATCCATTGGTTTTCCTACTGCCCAAGAATGGGCAGACACACAAAAAATGATGCACTTGTTGGAAAAAGAATTAAAACGCCTTAAAACTTTCAACAATGAGGAAGTCAAGGTACTAGATTTCTATCAAGATGATCCAATTGACCCCTTAGTTCCACCCTTGACCTTGCCAAAAGGAATCTCATTGCCTCAACTGACCAAGTACAATGGAGAAGGGAACCCCAAATTCCCACCTAGTGACATTTAAAACCAAAAGCCTTTTACTTCAAGCATGGCGTCATGTAATTTTGCAAGTGTTTGCAATGTCCTTAACCGGAAAATCCTTAGAATGGTACCGATCTTTACCTTGTAGCTCCATATCTTCTTTAGAGAATTTGTTGCATCAGTTTGTCACCCGTTTCAAGTACAATTTGAAACCTAAAGCCACATTAGATAGCTTGATTCAAATTAAACAAGCACCTTTAGAGCCAACACAAAATTTTTTCCAAAGGTGGAGTGCAACCTTAAACGAACTTCACGAACCTATCCCCAAAACATATTTACTCACTATCCTCAAGTCAGCTGTGAATGATATTATTAAGTCAAAACTTTACTACTTGAAAGCCTGCACATTGAGCCAAGCATTCGTACAAATCAAAGACATAGAAGAAGCGGCACAAATAAGTAGTGACCCAACCTACTCAACCTTTAGGAGCCAACACACAAGGAAAGATAAATCCAAAACAACAGTAGCAGAAGTGGCTGAGGGAAAACAACCTACAATCCCAAACAACTATGAAAGAACCACACCCACTCATATACCTAGAAATTCCTCAAATAGAAACAACAACACAGGTCATGCTCGTACCTTCAAAAGGAAAGACCCTGCTCAATACACACCATTGCTCATGAAGCCTTCACAACTACTTGATCAACTTCTAAAGGCTAGGCTAATTCAACACAAACAAATGTCTCCTGCGGTCTTGCAAAGACATGATCGCTTTTGCGAATTGGCCAAAAATCCAGCCTTAGCAATAGCCAAAAAACCTTCCATTCTAAAAGGCTTTAGGTTGGATAGATTTTGCGATTATCACCAACGACCCGACCATGGAATTGATTATTTGTTTATATTGAAACAAGACATACAACGCATGATTGATAGGGGTGAAGTAGCATTTGACAAGGAAAACCCAGTAAGGCCTCAAAACCAATCCATGGGTGTCTACAAGGATCCTCTCAACACCAATGATGCACCATATGTGATTAATACTATCCATATGGAAATAGACAAGACATTCCACGAAGACCTTTTGTGATTCAGAGGCCTTCAGAAAACACACCTACCCCAACATGTCCTCAAGCCCCTTTCATCATCCGCACGTCTCCCGTGCCACAAAAACCATTCATCATCCACATACCTCCTTCGGTTGCCACCACAACAAACATACCATCTGAAAACCGACCCATTCCCTTTGTGGTCCAGGTGCCAAAACACCTTGGCACAAAACCCACCTCCACTTCTCAATGACCTTTGCGAGAGTGTCTTCCTGATAGGCTAATAAGAGAGCACTTGGAAAAAGAAAAAAGAGAGCGCATGAAGAAAGAAAACCATGGACACGAATTAGGACTGCCAAAGCCTACACCACTAAGCACTGTTCCCATGAGTTCGTCTGTTAATGAGCCTAGTACAAGTCACCAAAACAAAAATGAAGTCACAAGTCATATCCCAAACTCAGCATTATCAGCTACTAACATAAAAACCCCTCCATGAGAAATATGAATCCTGGGTCAAATGGACCAAATCTCTACGGATAAGAATGTCCCAAATGGTAAAGACCTAGCAAATGCATTGACCGAGGTCACAGAAGCCTTAAAACAAAAGAATACTTCTTTAAGTTTGTATGACCTAGTAATGACTTCACCAGTACATCGAGAGGCTCTCGTACGGATGCTAACTTCAATTCCTATTAGTGATGATCTTCCTATAGATGAACCATCCATTTATGCAGTATTATTCCCAAAACTTCAGGAATCAAAGACCACATCCTTAGATTTCCGCATTAAGGACATTAAGCTAGATGAGAAAACAGGGGAAATCACCACGATCCCTATGTTCATAACAATACAGGTTAATCATTTCAAAATACGTAGGGTGCATGTCGATGATGGTGCGGTGACAAATGTAATACATTTTTCCATCATCGAAAAATTAGAACTCACTGAACAAGTCCAACCCACAACAACCTCTTTCTTGAGATCCTTCAGTGGTTCCCGTGTGGGAGTGAAAGACATGGTTACCTTAGATTTCATAGTCGGAGACCAATTCCCTACATCAGCTAAATTCATAGTGGTTGATGAAATGCCAGGGTTTAATCTGATCCTAGGACGTCCTTGGCTAGCTCAACTTAAAGCCGTATCTTCACCAATCCATCAGGAGATACATCTACCTTACGAGGGTGGTGAGATCATCATACATGGGGATACAACACCATCGATCACTTCCTCATACCTTGAGGTAGGTCAAGGGTCAGAAATTGAGTTCATTAATCCTAAAAAAGAAACCATGAACATATATCAGAATGTGAACCCAACGTTGACTCACAATCCAACTAGCACTAAAGAAACACAAGAAGACACAGACATAGGAGCCATTCCTGCTGATGTTTCTTGGTCAGAACTACCTTTTGACATCACCAATGAAGGGGAAGGTGAATATAAGATCATACCCATATACCTAGCACCACACGTTAAGTTACAAAAGATCAAGAGGCAACTCAACAACTAGAATGAATGATACAAACTGTCCGAAATGACGTTAAACTACGAATTGTCCGAAATGATGTTAAACTACAAATTGTCCAAAATGACATTAAACTATGGACTGTTTGAAATGGCGTTAAACTATGAATTGCTCGAAATGATGTTAAACTACGGATTGTTTGAAATGACGTTAAACTACAAACTGTCCAAAATGATGTTAAACTATGGACTGTCCGAAATGACGTTAAACTACGAACTGTCCGAAATGACGTTAAACTACGAACTATCCGAAATGATGTTAAACTATGACTATCAGAAATGACATTAAACTACAAACTGTCCGAAATGACGTTAAACTACGAACTGTCTGAAATGACGTTAAACTACGAACTGTCCGAAATGACGTTAAACTACAAACTTTCCGAAATGACGTTAAACTACGAACTATTCAAAATGACGTTAAACTATGAATTTTCCGAAATGATGTTAAACTACAAACTGTTTGAAATGATGTTAAACTACGAAACATTCAATATGATGTTAAAACTGCCAGCAAACTTCCGCAATGACATTAAACTAGCCACGGTTAGAAATGGCCAGTTTCATTTAAAACTTCCTAGTTAATTTTTTTGTAGGATCTTGCAGGCACATGGCATGACCATGCATGCAACATCACACTTTATACAAGCAAGGTAAGAATTAGTCCACTATGACTATAAACTGCCACAGAATAGTCCTAGCATCATGACTTAAAACTGATACCATAGAATAGTCCTGGCATCATGACTTAAAATTGATACCACAGAACAGTCTTGGATCATGACTTAAAACTGATACCACAGAATAGTCCTGGATCATGACCTAAAACTGATACCACAGAGACATGTCTAGTATGACACTAAACTGCTACGTCCATCTGCCATGACATGAAACTAGCATCCAGAGTCCACTAAGACTATAAACTAGTTTGCCTCTTAACAATCTGCTATGACTATAAACTAGCAATGCACCATCTGCCATGATGCTAAACTGACATCGTCCAAGGGGTTATGATGTGAAACTAATCCACAATAGTCCGCTAAGACTATAAACTGGTGACATCATCGATGACCAGGCAAAATTTGAAAAGATCTGTTGTTGTAGTTGGTTGTGCCTGTTCTACAAAGACTTGTTGCATGATTCATCTCATGGGGCCCTAATGAAATTGATGCTATTCATGATTCTGTCTGCTTTGAAAATTGCACGTGGTGACTCCATCTCCTTGTTTAAAGTGTTTAGCTGACTGTTTCATTTGTGGTTTTCTTATCTTCTTGGAGTTGTGTTTGCAGGATGACACTTCTGAGGTGTTTCGTGCATAGATGCACTTCATCATGATGAAAAGGTATCACATTTTTCTTGACACATGTGACTGGTTTAATCAATCTGTTCATAAGTACATTCCTGGCTCCCAATACATCCCCTATTTCCCCATCATGCTCCCCTTAGCCTATTTAATTACATCCCCCCTGATACATTCTGCTCACCTCAAAACTCTTGATACACTGTTGCACACTGTAACTCTCTAAGCAGTTGTGACACAAAACATGATACATAGTACATGATGCAAAATGAAAGTTCTCAAACACGAGCATGGCACAAAAAGCAAGATCTTTCAAAAAGACTAAAAAAAAGCACAAAAGGTCAAAGAGCAAAATGCACAGAAAAGGTCTTCATGACCCTGTTGATATCATAAACAAAAGACTATTGGCCATTCTCATACAAGCCCCAGGCGAGAAGGCAATTGTCTTGAAAAATAGTCACACTTGTGTCTCAAAGAGACCATGTTGCACATCACCACGTGGCTTTGGCTATTTACAATGGGCCTCGTAAACACTCTATAAGAGTCCCATTTCTCCAAAGAACGTACTTTCTATGTCTTGGCTTCGAGTCTGTTGAACATTGGCTATGGACAAGGACCAAAATATAGCTCATTCATATAATAGCACTCCTCTCCCACAATCCCGATAGCAATCATAGCCCTTGATCAACACTCGACTTCCTCCAATTACAATCCCTTGCATCTTGAACTACATTCCCCCAATCCCAATCCCATGTACTTTTGAAAATGGTGCGATGATATCTAGCCAACGGTTGATGGTTAATGTTTGGTACTTGTTTGTTCATGGTGTTTGCACTTCTTTGTCGATGCCTCTCAAGTGGATTCCTCTAGGCGTCAACAAAGAGGTGCCAATGAAACACCACAAAAATTTTAGCAACACTTCCAGACAACTTCATAGCCTTTGAAACAGCTTCAAACAGCCCACCATGGAGCAAGCAAGGTTTCTCTAGGGCCCATAGATCACGACGACAAGTCTTGGTGTCAAGAATCATCAGTTTCAAGGTCAAAAAAGCGTAATTTTAGCTAAGTACAATGTTCTTGCAATGTGCTTGCGCTACACAACGTAAGGATCAGCATCACCAACTTTTGGGGCCCCGAAATTGAGTCAAAACAGGCCAAAATCAAGCACAAGGACCCCCCATGACCTTCACCAAGGTCCCGAACAGCTTCCAACCTCTAGAAAATCAAAAATTAGGCCTTAAATGAGGTGTTTTCAGTTGATTATGCTGAGGCTACATTTTCTTACGCTGCATAGCGTAAGGATGCGTAAAACACTATTCATCTGCAAAACACTATTCATCCACGTGATTACTATTCATCCACATAATCACTATTCATCGCGTGAACACTATTGACAACATAAAGGATCAATGCGGCCACTATTCACAGCATGAACACTATTCATCACGTGAACACTATTCATAGCATAAACACTATTCATCGCATGAACACTATTCATCGACTTCCAGAAAATTACAGAAAAATATTTTAGAAAATGGCAGAAGATTCTCAGCATCAACAATGGCAGAAGATTCTTAGCATCAGCAATCCAAAAAATTCTCAACATTAGCAACTTCCAAAAAATTCTCAGCATCAGCAGTTTCGAGCCTCCAAAAAATCAAAATTCGGGCCTTAAATGAGGTGTTTTCAGTTGATTACGCTGGGGCTACATTTTCTTATGCTGCATAGCATAAGAATGCATAGAACACTATTCATAGCATAAAGGATCAACGTGACTACTATTCATAGCGTGAACATTATTCATCACGTGAACACTATTCACAGCATAAACACTATTCATCGACTTCCAGAAAATTCCAGAAAAAAATTTCAAAAAATGGCAGAAGATTCTCAGCATCAGCAATGGCAGAAGATTCTTAGCATCAGAAATCCAGAAAATTCTCAACATCAGCAACTTCCAGAAAATTCCAGAAAAACTCAAGGATGAAGAAGTTTCAAATATGACAGATTAAATTTCCCTTGTACATTTCATTGTAAATTTTTATTTGTGGGATAGTCAGGTCCTCACGGTCTAAATTAAATGTACTTTCATGGGCTTGAATAACCCATAAATTGTAAAATGCGATGCACCTGGTCAAGAACGTAGCTTGCCGACACACATCCAACTCTCGCCAGCATGCATCCAACCTAGATACAACTGTCCATTGGATACATGTCACTAGATCTGCTTTCCTTTCATCTCCCAGTCGTTGATTCCTTTCTGGAAATTCTATGCTAGAGCCTGGCCCAACCTTATAAATACCCTATCAATTCACATGAACCAAGGGGGGGCAAAAAAAAATTGGAGAGATTAGCAATTCTGAGAAAGTGTAAAATTGGCAATCCTTGGGTGCTCGGCACACCTGACTGTTGGCATCCAAGCATTTCTCACATTCATCACATCACTTCAGACATCATCTCAGGGCTTAGTGCTTGACCTGCCATCCACACGTGCAACTACACTTTGACCGGTGCATACATTTTTATTAAACAATACAATATGGTTCATTGCCTTCTATTTACATTGTTTAGTTCTATTTATGCTTTGTTTACAATATAGCTCTGTTTATTCTTTATTTATAATTTAGTACACTCTGTTTACATTTTGTGTCGCTATAGAGGAGGAGCACACCCAAATAGTTAACCACATCAAGTGGTACAAAGACAAGCAACGGTAGAAAAATCACTACAATTTACACCAACTAATGCAAAAGGGGGACCTAGTCCTCAAGGCCATTCATGAACTTGTGAATAAATTCTCAAATGACTGGGAAGGCCCTTTTTTGTTCATGAAAGCATATGAGAATGGGGCATTCAAACTAGCTGACTTAGATGGCAACAAATTTCCAAATCCTATCAACCATTTGTACCTAAAGCCATACTAGGCTTAACATTCAAGATTATGTTGAACATAAAGCAAGGTAAGCAGATTTCCTGCTATGACATAAAATTGGCATAGATCATCTACTATGACGTAAAACTGGTGTAGATCCTTTGATATGATGTAAAACTAGCATAAAATATCTACTATGACGTTAAATTGGCACAACATGTCTTTGGGCCATGACATAAAATTCGTACCCACATATTATCCTTGGGTCGTGATGTAAAGCTGGCACCCACAGCATGGTCCACTATGATCTTAAACTGGCCATCCTCTGTCCACTACAATGTTAAACTAGAGCAACAGTCTTCTAGGACCTTAAACTAGCACAGCTTAGTCTACCTAGACATTAAACTAGGACCATGGTTTGCTAGGACTTTAAACTAGCACATTTGATGGTCTACCAAGACCTAAAACTGGGTTCACAATGCAACACCCCCTAGCTCACACATGTGACCTTGTGAACAAGCGAATGTGCATATCTTTGAGCTTCCTAGGCAAGATGAGGTGGGATGTTGTAGTCCTAAAATGAAGTTCACGTTATCAAGAAAAAACCCTCTGAGATACATGTAGTGTTGCTATCCCTGGCATCTTGCTGATCTTCTAGAGATGCCATATGGCATCTTGCTGACCTTCCAGAGCTATTGCCACCATCGCCAATTAGTTTGGTCATAGCTCTCATTGTTAGCACTCCCTGCTGGTATCCCAAAAGAACTGTGACATAGCCACCATCTTGGCATCCTCTAGCCATTGCCATCGTTAGAGTCTAAAAAGGCATGTAGCTATTAGGCTTCTCACTTTGCAGTTGAATTTCATGACTCTTTCCTTTGGTGAGGATTCTTGAGCACCCACATTACAATTGCTCCTAGCCTTTTTAGTGCTCATTTCCAGCATGGCCATTGAAGTTTTGTGGCCGCCGCCCTTAAAGTTGGTACTGGCCATCTTGCTTCAGACATTACACATGTCAGACATAGCACTTGTTGCCTCAACAATGTCTTGAGTAGATAGGACTTTGCCCTCACCTCACATGCTAGTTGTTTTTCTAGTTTCCCTCTATTGTGTTTGTAGGATAAATGCCAAGATGGCATTGTTGAAGAATGCGTTTCACCACTGAGAGAAGGCACTACATCATTCCAAAGTACCCACTTTGATCGGCCTAGCTACTTAAGAGTGCATGTCTTATTATCCCTTTAGCCAACCTAACCTCCCTTCCTTATACTTACAATTTCCAACATTATCCTCCCAATCTTTTCCAATGCATGTGAAACCCTTTCCTATGCTCAACTTCCAAGCCCATCACAAACGTAATGTAGCTCATTCTATGGGAAGCCTCTGTAGATTGGTCAAATCCCCACATGGATGTAACACAAACTCATCTCAGGGAGGAAACACCTGTCCTATAGAAATGATGCAGTTGCCTTCAAATGAACATGGGCATGCAATTTCTTCAAAAAAATAATCAAAAGAGAATGAAAAATGGTGATATAGGCAAGTGCCCAAGACAGATAGCATAGTTGCTTTTCAATTGTCTTAGCTTTGGATCGACCACCTCTAAGCACTCCGATGAGAGGTCAAAATCCAAAAAGAGAAGACACTCATGTGCACTGAATCCCTCATAAGCATTCCAACAAGGGATCACACTATGGCAATGACTCTCATGATAATGCATCCTACACCTATCCTTTTCCCTAGCTTGATTTCCTCAATCCCATTCCCTTTCTCTATCATACTTAGCTTTCCTAGCACTAGCAAGCACAGAAAAGCATTATCTAAGTGGGCACTGACAAATGGTGTGGGTGTCACGTTAAGCATGGTGTTTCATTTTCTTTGTCAACATCTCTCATGTAGATCCTCTAGACGTCAACAAAGAGGGGCCATTAAAACACCATCAATTTTGGAACTCTCATGATTTAGCATAGTCCTAAAATTTGGATAAGGATCTCTACAAGCATGGTGTCACACTGGACCATGTAGACAACATGGCACCTTGGAAGTCCTAATGCCTACAAAGCCGCTTCCAAGACTGCCTACCATCCTCTACAACATAGTCAATGTAGCACCTAGTCATGAAGCTAGTTTGCACAAAAGAGACACATAGGATGGACTAAAAAGTTTGGAAAATTTTCTAACTATGAGGCCTGCTACGCTACGCTACATTGCATAGCATAGTAGGCCATGTGGTGTTAAAACTATTGCAAGTGTTAGATTAGACATAGAAGATGCAACTAGCAGATATTTGGTTTTCCAGAATGCTTGCCCTACTTCATCCTTAAATTCTAATCAGTATGACATAGAAAAATAGACCATATTTCATCAAAAGTCACCTCGGTCTAAGTGCTACACTGTGCTACACTACACAACGTAAAATAGGGTAGCAGGCCCCTAGCATAACTAAATCTTTTCTCAAATTGTCTTGATGTGGAAAATACAATTGCCCATGCTTCAACCATTAAAAATTCTTATTCTACTGCCACCTCAGAATATGAAAAAGATCCAATGATAGAATACTTGCAAAGTAAGTCAAAATTTAGGCAAAATTAGGTGCTACGATACGCTATGCTACACAGCGTAGCAGGGTGATAATGCAAGAAGATCCTCCATCAAGTTGTTCTAGCAATAGAATTACACTTGGCCATGCTTCGACCTTCAAGACTACTTTTCCCACTTCATCCTCAGGTCCCAATCAAAGTATCCTAACAAAACATTACAGGTTGTTATTGAAATTCATCCCAGACTAACTGCTACGCTACATAGCATAGGTCAGCATAGCAAGGACCTAAAAGATAAAAGGTGTCCTAGGGATGAAACCAAGAAGTCTCAAGCTCCTTTAACATGAAAAGTGTAATTTTTGGTTGCTAAAGTAGCTTGCCTTGACAGGCCTCGAAGGGGTATTTTTGGTTTTTGAGTAAGATTTGTCTTAAAGGTGGCTACTATGTTGTGCTACGCTATGCAACATAGCATAGTGTAGCGAGCAGGTATTCACTCTACACTGCTACACTATGTAGCGTAAGTAACATAAAACTTGAAAAGAATCCACAGGACATCTTCGAAAGCTCTAGGACTCGTTGTTGATGGTCATTTCTACCCCAACATCTCCTTGACACCTGCGATCAATAGTTTTCCTTGCTTGTTGCATCCCTTGTCAAGTCCCAAAATTGTCTCTACACTTGACCCTACTCATAAGAGAGGGGAATACATAGTCCCAAAGCGTAAGCTTCACTTTACATTTTTCATAAAATTTTTTTGTAGAAATATGGTAGTCCCTTGGGAACATGTAGTCCAGATGATATGATCACAACTTAGCAGGTTTCACTTAAAATCCTCATTCCACTTAGCATAGCACATCAGCGTAGCACCACATTTTGAGCATAGCACACTAGCTTGGCACATTCACGTTCGTGCCATGTGGGACTCAAGATATGTGGTGTCCAAACCATGTCTTCCTTCCACTCTTGAATCTATAAATACCCTAGCAAACAACATTCAAAGGATGGGCTTTTGGAAATTAGCTTCTAGCAGTAAACTTTGACAAAGAGATTGGTGAATAGAAGGTTGGTAAACAACAAATCCCAACAGTAGCACTTCCTAGATCTCTCTTCAACCCAACATAGTAGCTCTTAGCCCAGTAAGCATTGGCTCATTGGTTCTTATTAGCATCCCATTGGTAGCAGTCCAGGAGCTATGACCATATCGTTCCATTGCTAGTTGTGCCTATCTAGTATTGCATACCGATTGTACACATTCATCATTCAAAAAAAGATCAGATCCCCTAATTTTGGGGTGGTGCATTCCCTCACCTAAACTCTCATTATATGTTTGCTATAACATACATGTTGCATCTTTGTGTACTTGTTCATGCTTATTGTCCAGGTTACATACTTTGATGCATTTCTATAATTGTGCACCCCACATTTTCTTCTGTTTCAACCTCAACATGTTACATTTTAAAATTATTGTTTGCATATGGTTATTGTACACCATGTAAGTCCTTGACTAATCAACCAGACCATTTATGGCACCCCATTTCCATTTTCTCCAGCATGACCCTTGCATGGATCTAGGGTTTGGTTGTATGCCTAATAACCTCTTGATGTTCCAGCCACCGACATTCTCAGACGTGACATCAACGTGAGTTGATTTATCCTCTTCATGATTATGGATCTTCATTACTTTAACAATTTTTTCCTATTAAGATATTTTAACATTCTCCCATTTGGCTATTTCTCCTTCTTCTTTTACTACCTACTTAATAAGCTCTTGGACTTGGTGGGTTTGTAGTTCATATAGTTGACCTAGGGCATACATTCCTAGCGTCTCCCTTGTTTCATTATGGAGCCCATACATGATGTGACACATTAGCCTTTCCTTAGAGAACCCATGGGCTAGGCATTTGTTTAACAAGGAGTAATATCTTTCTAAGGCCATGTCCAAGGATTCATGTTGCCCTTGTTTCCACTCTTGGATTTGTCTCCTCAAGGCTAACACTCTTGCACAGGTTTGATATCTTTCATTTAAGAGTTCCAACATTGTAGGCCATTCATGAATTAAATTTGATTTTAAAGGCCTATACCACACTTTTTCTTGGCCCATGAGTTTCATAGGAAAGAGCTTAAGTCTTTGCCACCCATTATCAATGTTTTTCCATGCACAAGCATCATAGAAGGCTTGTAAATGATGTTGTGGATCTAAATCATAGCCTCCTAAGAACTTGGAAAAGTTGTTTAAATCAAGCTTGCATATATGAATTTCCTTGCAATGCCTATGGGATATTTGAATGGCCTCTATTATATGCATTAGGCCCTTAGTGGCTAGTAGGGGTTCATTGTCACTATGTAGATTGTGAGTTCATTAGTTGGGACGATGTTATCTATGTTCATGTTTGCATTCTTGATTTTTCCCATGGGTTTTCTTTTTATTTTTATGACATCGCCTTAAGAAATAGTCATCCAGGTCACAACCTGACATTGAAAGAGTAGAGGAAGAGAGAGAATTAGAAGACTGATCATGAATTTTGTAAGTCTCTCAATCATTCCATGATGTACTCTTATTACCCATTGAGAAGGTCCTACGCCTTATGGTCCCCCTCATTCTATGGGATGTCCAATCCTCACTAGAGGTGTTTGGGTTGGATGACAAAAGTCCTTAAGTAATGTTGGGATGTCTATGAACATATGAAAGTCTTGCATAAGATTGAGTACTCCAAGCCTCTTCTTCATCATAAATTTCCTTGGTTATCCAATGAATTACCTTGCTAGATGTTGCGTTATCGCTACCTTGTGAGATAGACATTCTTGTGAATTGTGTGTGACTTAATTAAATCTAATTTCTTTTTCTGAAAGATATAGCATTAATGCCTTGTTACATTGATCTTGTATGATATAACTAATCTAGATAACTAGCACTATCCTTAGCAACAATGCAAATGATGATCAACGAGGTACCCCTACACTCAAGCATATGAATATGAGCATGTATGCATGATTTGGTCGAACTCTGCAAAAGGACTAGTTGTGGCACCTAGATTTTTATACATTGATCGTAGTTCACTATCTTCCCACTTGGACTAGTATTTGCTTTATCATGTATGGTTTATTCTAGAGTGAGGTGTATGATGTGGTTTCTACTACTATGCTACTCCTGAGGAAAATAAGAAATAACTTAATTAAGCTAATGAGCAATAGAAAATAAGATCTAAGATAGCCTATGTGTGATGAGTATCTATCCTTAATCATCCATATGCATCTTGGAATTTGTATACTACTTCTGGGATTACCAAGTGCACGTTACTCGAAGAACTACTCAATACGTTATTGGGTTACCACATAGTTATACTTAAATGTTTGTGAATAAAGCATACTCATTCTGCATTAACAACAAGAGTAGTAGATGAAAATAAAAGAAATAATAACTAAGAAAATAATAATAAATAGTAAATTAATAATTAAAAAAATTAAAATCTAAGTGAATGCTGCAATGAGGGAGTAATCTTGATCTTTATTGTCAATCATGTATGTGTCCAAGTACATCACACTTGAACAAAGGTTCCATACAATTACAAAAATCACACTACGGGCATGCACTTGGGAAGGAATTGAAATCTAAAAAATAACTAAAGAAAAAAGACTGACAAAAAGGATTGACTAATGAACTAACAAAAGACTTCCTCACTATGCACCTAAGCGCTATATTTATAGGCTAACACATGAATCATGATATCATATATACGATATCGTATCCAGGCTACGATATTGCATACCCAATATCATGTACCTGATATTGGGGCTTGGCAAACCACAATTCATCACTAGTCCTTGTTCATGTTCTTTGAATATTCATTTAAAGATCATGTGGGTGACCTCCTCCTTTAAGCTCTAAACAATTCATTTCTTGTCCTATTTAGCTCATCTTGGTTTCTTGTGTATGTGGTCCTACAAGCATAATAACCATACAACCATGCAAACAACCTTTGACTCCATTTTACTTAACATTTTAGCACACACCAAAACACAGTAAAGGATCTACAATATTCCTTTTTTAGTGATGTTCAAAGTTAAGAAAATTAGTTAGTAATCATACAAATATAATCATACTACTCTTCCCCTTTTTGAATAGTAGAAAAAAGGATAAAGTGCTCAAACTTGGTGAGAAAAGATATAGAAGAACAATAATATCCAAATAATATAGAGAGCCAAATAGCACTCATAATCCAAAAAAGATATAATAAGTATGTATTTATCATGCCGATGAAGAGGTGACTCAAATTTTGCAAGAGAAAAACCAAACCTTCCAAGTGAAATTCAATCTTGAAGTGAAGAAAAGGCCTTGAAAAGTAAGCAACCTATCTCTAAAACAATAAGTCATTAGTAGTGCATGGTGTTTGAAGTTTTCAAACATTCCCCATCTTTGTAAAACATTATCTTTATGGTGAGGTAAATATAGCCATACAACTTTAGAATGGAAAACCATTGATGTCAGATTCATTAGCTAGGAAGAACAAAAATGGATACTTTCCCATAGAGTAATAATTTTATTACTCAAAATGTAGTAAGGAATGTACTGCATCCTCCACTTAAGGTGTGATTGTGAAAATTGAGAACTGCTCTATTAATGTCAAGAATAAGAAGCTATAATTAATTCCATAAGAATCATTAACATTTATTTTTAAAGGCCAAAGGTAGAATAAGCATCTTATCTAGTCGTCTCATTACAACTTGCATTACTATATTAACCAAAAATTTGGAAATTTCCATGATAATAAGGAAGTTATGAGTGAGACATGCATATTCTATATTTTTTTCAAGGTAATGCAACATCCACACCATTGATCAAAAATATGTTGATAAGTATATGTTCATATACTTCTTAAAATTCTCTAATAACGTAAATGTGATCAAGTAAAAATATCAGTTAATAAACTTTAGCACAAGATAGAGCATGGAGGATCAAGAAGTCTATCAATTAGAAACAATTGTTTTATGGTAATGTGTATTTCTAGATTCACCCAAGAAGATATTAATAATAGAATATTAGAGATATGAGAGAAACATGTATATTTTTCTTTTTGTATAAGACAATACAACTACAACTCATGTTGATAGAGAACTAACTATATATATATATTTGATTAATCTGAAAGTCAACATATGAAACACACAATCATTCAAGACTTTACCATTCCAAGAAAAAAAAACCCTCTTGAAGTCCTTTTCTTGCTCATTGTGGTTCTTAATCATAGTCTCTAAAGACTCCTCCTACATTGGTGACCTCTAAGATGATTGAGAAGTAGGTTGCCCCTACATGTGTTGCTTATTTTGGGCCTTTATCCAAATATCACAAGAATACTATAACTATAGGTCAACATTATGCTCATTTGTGGAGATCTAGGTTTTCAACCAGTAGTATTGATAGAATTTTTAGAGGTTTTTCTTATCATAGAAATGGAAAAAACGTCCCAAGGACTTTGAGTATAGAAAAATATCATCAAAAGAATTTTAGATTAAGCAAGACTAAATGCAAGACAAGAAATCAAACTAAAATTTCTATGAAATGAATATCCAAGAGAATTTATTACAAGTGTTATTATAAATTTTCATAAAATCAATTATATCAATGTAATGGATGAATGTAAGAAATGTTCTAGATACTTATTCCACCATTTTTAATGTAGACAAGATGTAGATAATTTTAAACTTCTCAAACACTATCCTAATTAACTAGCAAACAAATAGATAGAGACTTACCTTCACTTACCTTAATTTCTGGTGAGAAGAGAATATCAATGGATTTTGAGGTGAGGTCCCCTATCATGAAGCTCCTCCTTATCCTTAAGTCCTCTTTCATTAGATTGTGTATGTAATGTCTCTATTTGTTCATGTTCCTTATGATAGAGCTCTTGATCACTCTTTGCATTATTTTTAGAGCTCCACTTCCCTTCATTCTTTCTTCTTAGTACTTGCACAATTTCCTTACCAAAGCCTTTTTGACTAGATCAAGCATCAATCGTAGCTTAGATCATCATAGCTAATAGCTTTCATACTACCACAATTTTTACACATAAATAAAATATTATCCTTATGATCAAAATTATCAAACCTTACTATGCTTGAGCTTGCATTTTCATGTGTTGCTTTTTCTAAATTCTTTGGTTGACTTTTAGGAATCTCTTCTTCTTGAATCTTGGTGCAATCATTATTCAAAAAGGTTAGTTGTTGAATCCCAACTTTTATATCTAAGATTTCTTTCTTCACTTCATTATGAATAACATCTAACTTAGAAAGTACTAGTTTTTTTGTCATCCTAAATAAGTGATGTAAAAGAAAAATTCCTTCTTTAAATTCACTATACTCTAGTCATACTTATCATCTTGTTTAGCCAGAAATGAGGAATTTTCATCGGTAAGCACCATGCATTGGTGATGTAAATTTTTGGAAGAATTGCATGCTACTTCTTTTCTATGCTCACCATCATCCCAACTTGTATAAAAGTTGGTATTTTTTGGTTCCTTTTTGTTGGATCTATTCCTTGGCTATACCTTGCTATCACTTGGATTGCAAGGAAATTTGAAGGCCATATGGCCTCTTCCTCCAAAAATCCAACATTCTATAGAAGAAAAATCTAGATTAGAAGAATTAAAAAAATTTCTATATCTTTCTCTACCTTTGAAGAAATAAGGTCTTTGATGTTATTGAGATGGCCCTTTGCTTGTTCTTGTAATCAATCATTGTATTCTCTTTGAGAGAAGAGAAATCTCATCTTCATTTCCCTCATCATGCTCATTAACCTCCTTTTTCTTAGAGGTAGTCTTTAAAGCAATAAGTCTTCCTTGAATCACTCTACCTATGAGATTCATTTCATAGGTGATAATAGCACCTTCAAGTTTCTCAAATTTTATGAATGTGAAATCTCTTATTTCCTCCATGGTTGTGACCTTATGTCTAAACTTTGGTTAAAGAGTTTTGATCATTTTGATAATTACATTACTTTTAGGCAAATATTTTCCTATTTCTGTAATTGCTACAACAAGATTATTAGCTCTAGAAAAATAATCTTTGATTTTTTCACCTTCTCTCATTTTTAGTTTATTGTATTTACTTTGTAAAACTCTTAATTTTGATTGCTTAACACTAGAGGTTCCTTCATAAGTAGCTTATAAAGTTTGCCAAACTTCTTTAGCCATTTGACATCTTGCTATCCTATTAATTTCATATTTATTCAATGCATAGTATAAAATTTTTTTTTCTTTTGAATCAAACATGAACTTATCCTATTCCTCTTAAGACCATTTTTTCTGAGGCTTGACGATGATGGTGGTGCCATTAATAGGTGGAGTGTAGCCTTCCAAAATTGAATTCCATATTTCAACCTTCATGGATTCAAAGAACTCTTGCATTCCAGCTTTCTAATAGGTGAAGTCAAATCTATTGAACATGGATAGCATTATGTAAGATGTCCCCTCCATTGTTCACTCTTGAAGTTGAACAGTACCAAGCTTCGATACCACTAAAGAATTGTAGAACTTAGATGGNGGTGAATAAGTTTCCCAAATTGAACCATTTTGAAACAAAGCACACATATGAATTTATGTGCTCCCCTAACATGGATACTCCACACTCAAAGGGAAGATTGCAAGAACACCTTTGGACTTTGTTGCTCTCAAGATGTGGTTGAAGGATCCACAACCTATACAGTCTTCAAGTCCCACTTCAGAGTGTTGTATTACCTGAGATGTCTCTTTGAATTTTCTTTCAATTCTACAAAGATGTCTTTTTTTTTTTAAACATGTTGTTTTGAAGTCTCTATTATGGAAGACGCCTTTGTCTTATGGAAGAAATCTTTCTAAACTTTGTTTACATTCTATAAAGACATATTTACCTTATGAAAGATGTATTTATTTGAAAAAGAAATATTACTATTTCTAAAGACATTTTTATCTGAGTTCACTCCAATTCTGCTAAGATGTATACTATTTTCTAATGATTTCTTTCTTCCACTTTCTTTATCTTTTGAATGCATTGTTTCTTTTCCATAGCCTTGACCTCCTGCATGCTTTGATGATGATAACTTTGCTTGTACAATATCTAGTCGATGTGCACATTCTTTGAATATTTGTTTGAAGATCATGTGGGTGACCTCCATATTTGAGCTCTAAGTAGTTCATTCCTTTTCCTCTTCAACTCATCTTGGTTTCTCATGTATGTGGTCCTAAAAATACAATAACCATATAACCATGAAAACAACCATTGACTCCATTTTACTTAACATTTTGACACACGCCAAAATAGACTAAAGGGTCCACACTTTCCACCCATGTTGCTAGGCTTTTGCTTATGCTTCTTCCTTTACTTTGTTGAAGTCTTTTAATTGTTAGTCATTGGTTGTGAGGAAGAGGTAGTAGCATTTTCCATGATAGGAGGTCATTGTGTGGTCATGTTAGTTGGTTTGGATATAGGTAGTGTGGTTGTGTTAGGTTAGGGTACCTTGATGACAAAAGGTTCCCTTGGAGGTGCCTATGATGGTACTCTCACAACAAAATGGGATCTTGAGTTAGTGGAAGTTGAAGAGGTCCTTTCATCACAAGGGGATACCTATATCATGAATGATTCCCTCACTAGTCTCTAATTGTCATTGATGTTGAATTCTGAAATAACATAAGGGATATTATTACCATTCAATGAGTCCATGTACACTTGCATCAACTGATTTTATGGTCAAACCAGGTTGGAAGCATCTAAGACAAGCTCTCTCCTATCTATCATTTCTTTTAAGTCATCCTTTAGCATGAGGTATAAGTTTGTGTCATGACTAGGTAGTTGGTGATAGTGGAAAAAGTAATCAAATTTAAAGTACCTAGGAAGTTGAGGATCATCATTGGTTTCTTAGGTGGGATCCTTGGCTATTTCACATAGTTGCTCATGCTTCTTTCAAGCGACTTCGGTCATCTATTTATATTGCATGTACCCACTATTCAATAATTCATCTAGCAACTTGGATGGCTTCAAAGGTAAGGTAGTGTATTTTCTTTATTCTTTCTAGTCAAATTTTGGCCTAGTTGTAGTCAAGCTAGTAGCCCTTGAGTTTGATGGTTGGTTATCTTGGTTAATAGTGGGGGCCTTGAGTGGGTTGTTCCTTGGCCCTTGTTTAGTGATCTTTGCCTCTTTTTTCATCATTGATATGGCCACATTGCTATTCTTACTCTTTTCTTTATCCTTCTATGTATGTTGGTTTTTGTATGCTATGTAGGTTGGATCATGGTTCCTCTTCACAACATCCTCTATGTTCTTGGTTTGGGAGAACACTTGGCTAAGGGATTGCAGATTAAGGGAGTGGAATTTAAACTTGATAAATTTGTTAATCTTCCCCTTGAATATAGCCAAAAGGTAAATTTTGGCTATGGGCTCTAGTGTTTTGTTTAGAAATCCATTCCATAGTTGGATGAACTTTTGCATGAGTTTTAGGGATCCTTGCTCAACCTTCATGAGTTGGTTGAGCATTGTATCAAGCTTCAAGTTATACTTGAAGTAGTTAATGAACTAGGCTATCAAGTTCTCAAGAAAGGATATGGATCCTCTAGGTAGTGAATGATACCAATCAAGTTCTTTCTCAGTCAAGGCGATGGGAAAAATGCTCATGATAGTATGAGGCCATAGCTGTAATAGTAAATACTCAGATTTTAAGGTTATAAGGTGAGCATTAGGGTCATCTTATTCATTGTATTTTCTGAACTAAGGAATAGGGAAACTAGGAAAAAGTGTCAAGGGTGGGACCAAAAGACTAATGGGATCATCTTGGTAGAAGTCCATAATCTTGATACTTTGGGAAGTAGAGGCTTTGAGCCTCTTTAACTCCTCTATCAAGTCTTGGATCATTTGGAAGGCTTGATCCAAGCCTTGTGGTGGCCATATTGGCTATGGGGCTTGTACATATGGCTACAACATTTTTTGTGAGGCTTGTAGCCTTGCTATTAGTTGCAATATGGAAGCAAGTGGTTATGTTATGGTCATAGTTTGTGGGGTACACAAGGAAAAGGATGTTTGTGTTGGTACCTAAAAAATAAATGGGAAAAAGGGGGTGCATGACCCTTGAGTTGTTTGGGCTCGCATGGTGGACTCCACATGGGTAGTTAGTGGATTTTGGTAGTGAAAATAAGTATTAATGACTACATAGATTAGGGCTATGTGGCAAACAACACCAATGGGTTATATTTTGTTAGCTATGGCATCAATTGAATTTGATGCACACTTATGACTAGTATCGGATTAGCCATGGTAGGGTAGGAGGGAGTGGAAGATGATGGTGCCATGGCCATGGAGAAAACAAAGGCATGAGGGGAAGGCTCAGTGACCTTTAGGATTGCTTGTTGGAAAAACCCTCCTAGGATGTTTTTGGACTTACATTCTATCCTAAACTCATGCTTCTCTTACTATTATTCCTTTGAGCTATGCTTGCCATCCTCTACCTTCATCTCAATCAATTAGACTAGGATATGTACATAGATGTCATTGAGAGGTATTTGGTCATAGGGGGAAAGAATGTACTCTTTGCCATTGTGATGGATGAGTTTGAACTCCCTTTTGGCTCTTGCTTCTAAATGTGGAATCAACATGCCAGCTTGCATTTTGGAGCAAATGTAGTTATATCAATCTTCATTAATGGCTACAAAATTAGAATGTTTCCTCATAACCCTTAAATACTACCTACATTTAATGATAGTAGGGTCTTTAGTGTCATAGAGCCTCATGGCTTGTTGGCTAGGACCTTTTCTAGTAAAGGTAAAAGAAAATTTGGTGGATTGTTGGAAAGACATGGCTATAGTGTTGAAAATGGCTTAAAACAAGCTATAAAAGATAAAAATAGAGGCAAATATCAACAAGTGGAGTTCAAAAATGGTCAAAGGAAGAAAAAATAGCTAAAAATGAAGCACTTTATATAATTAGTAAGTTTGGGTAAAGTGGGTTTATCCTTTTACAAAAAATAGAAAGTTGGAAAAGTTGGTAATAAGCCTTATCCATGTTGGCCCCTTTAANGGGAGGGGGAGGGGTGGGTGAGGGGTGGATGAAAGTGTATGAGATGGGGAAAATCTCATACCTTTCTAATCCAACATTATTTTGAGGTTGGAGGGTCAGGGGGAGGGGGTGTGAAGGCTAAAAACCAAAGTGAAAAGTTTGTGTTTCTCCACCAAAACTTGGTTTTAGTAGGCTACTAATTTTCTCAGCTAGGAAAGATGGGGGGAAGTAATTTTTGAAGTTTGAAAATTTTTGGAAGGGTTGCACCACCAACATTAGAAATTGAAAAAATTTGGTAGCAAAAAGAAAGAAAGGGGGAAAGGTATCAATGTTGGCTTTGGGAAGAAAAATTCATAGCAATTGCTGTGAAAAACCAACACCCAACCACTTACAACTTCTATGCTATAGTATTTGTCATAGGAGGGAAGTCACAACATTGGATTTTTTGAAAGTTTTGGCTGCAAAAAATTTGAAGGAGGTTGTAAAATGGCAACGTTGGTAATAGGGGAGATAGATCCAGTCATAGAAATCAAGCATAGGCCCTCCTTTTAGTGCCAAAAAATTGTTGTAATAGGAAAAAATAATTAATGAGAAACCAAGATATTCAACATAGTAGGCTTGGCTTTGAATCCCTAGGGCCTTTAGAAAAATGGAATTTGAGACACCCTAGACAGTCTAATAGATCACCAAGGGACTTACAAAATGCAAAATGAATGATAAAAATGACAAGAATATAGATCTAAGAATCAAAAAAAAATATTACAAATAAACTAAAATTCCAAAACTTTATTTAAATAAATAAAGAATATGTTTAGAAATGTGTACAAGGATTGCCCATGAAAGAGA
This sequence comes from Gnetum montanum, assembly GCA_015680685.1. Lineage (NCBI taxonomy): Eukaryota > Viridiplantae > Streptophyta > Gnetopsida > Gnetales > Gnetaceae > Gnetum > Gnetum montanum. Next base: position 257,688 of record MNCI01023951.1, on the reverse strand, counting down.
AAAAGAAGATTCAATAAGGTAGTAATTTAGAGCTCATTGAAGTCGATGTGATATAATTCATAATCTGAGTGCTCAGTCACACTTGATGTTGTTGAACCTCTACTACAACTTTAGATCTGCAACTTGGATCACTGTTGGGGGGTAAGAAAAGTGAGAAATTTGGCTACTAGATTACTCCATGTTGGGGATTGGGGATCCTAGAAATGTAATGTTGACACCAAAAATCCACAAGTCTAAGGGGGTAAGCAAAGGGGATAAAGGGATTGCAAGGGTTCCATGCCAAGAGGATCTAATAAGCTGCATTTCTACAAGGGTGCAAGATCTTTTGGAAGCCAAAATTGCTATGTGCTTGGAAATGTAAAAGTATGGAATCTAAAAAGGATGTTGGGATTTTCATTTTATAGGTTTTAGGCCATGATTTATGTTGCAAATTGTTGTAAATTTCTACCTCATACAAGTGAGATGGATGGCCAAATTTAGGGATTTATCATATATGAATTTTTACCTCATACATTTAATATGACATTTTACCTTAGGTTTCATGGGGTGAATTCTACATGATGAAAAATGATTACAACATGCAAATCTTTGTGGTGTTTCAATTACTCCTAGTGAACATGGTGAAGTAATAAGATTTCTAAGTCTAAGTCTAACTAAATTAGTAAACAAATTTGTTCTATCCTAAGGTGATGAGTATCTAGTCTTGACCTTCTATACACACCATGGGATTAGTGTAACCACTACTAGGATTACCAAGTACTTCGCTACTAGGTGAACCAAGTGATAACACTACTAAATCACCAAGAAATTATACTTAAGTGCTTGATATTGATCATACACATTCCACTTAACAATAGTAATGGTAAAGTGTATGAAAAAGTAAACATTAACTAAGAAAATAGTAAACATTATTCTAAGTAAAATAGTAAACTAGGAGAATGCTTCAATACTATGAAATAGCTCGATCCTTATTGTTGATCACACTCATGTCCAAGTACAAGATGCTTGAATAAAGCCTTTGTACACTATGTCATACTACAGTATGAGAATTAACACTTCTATGTGTTTAAAACTAAGATCATGAAAACAAATTAAAATATGAAATGAAAATTTATGTTGATCTATGCATCCAAGTGTTGTGTTGCATTTATAGGCTACACACATCCTATGATATTAGATCTATAATGTCATAGCATGTGCTATGGTGTTGGATATATGATATTGTAGATATAATATTATATTTACAATATCATAGGTGAACACAAAATGATTTTATCAAATAGATGCAACATTGCATCTATGACATCATAGATGTGACATAACATCTATGATGTAGTAGCCAACTGAGACACATCGATAGGGATGCTACAATACAAATGCGATGTAGCATCTATGATAACTCAACCGACTGATGATTCATGATACCCCCATGACTAACTAAAAACTCATCCTTGAGTTAACATTATAGGACTAATCTTTCATTACAAAATTGGAAAGCTATGAGATTATTGACTAACTCTAAGTGCCACAGTGATGTTTACAAAAAAATGACACAATTACATGACGAAAAAAATGAAATTTGAAGTGCCTTGATGTAGTTCATATTTCAGGTAGTTGAGGCTCTTCCATCAACTTCTTCCCTTTGTTGTTAGGCTTCTATAAATTTTCTCCTTCTCTACATTGTCTTATTTTTCCATTTTTCCTCTCAAATTAGTATGGCATAGAGACTTGTTCAATTTTAACTATTGCATTATCCTCTTTATTTTGTTAGAATTGGTATGTTTCCCCTAAGTTTCATTCACCACTATTGGTTAGTGTGGGTAATAATGGAGATTCCTAGAGTTGCATCTTTATAGCTTACATGTTGTGAAGGTCCTCCTTCTAGTGATCTCTTTGGGACCATCTACAATCAACCAAGGTATAACATTATTAGAATGTTCATACCAATTCTTAATAGCTTGTTACCTTTCTCATACCCTTGGTTAGATCAAGTTCTTATCATATTATGATTACAAATTTAGAAAAATTTGCAAAAAGGGAACCCTTGGGTGTTATATCTTTTAGTTACTTATGGCCTTCTATTGTTTTCCTTATTATGGCCTAAAATAGTTGGTATGGTCTATTAGGAGCATGATCTAAATCTTTCTAGCTTTAGTTTGATTAATTAATGTTAGATTATTACTATTTCTTTGTACTTATCCTTTATAGTATCTTCTGGCTTCAAGAATTTTTATTTCAATTTTTAAAATTTTCACTTATATTAGTTAATGAACCCCCATGACTATGTTCAACACTCCATGTTTAACATGATTTAAGAATTTTGGAAACTAGAGCTACAAGGGTGAATTTATGGCCTTTGGAAGCTAGTGTGCAAGATTTTTGAAAAATAACTACAAAACCATCTCTTGATACAAATGAAAGAAATGAAAAATTTCACTAACTTCCACACATGTATATACTATTTTTATATGTGCAACATTATAGATACGACATCATAGCTATCATGTTACTATTAAAAATTTCAAAATTTTCATTGATTTTCCTTAGAAAAAATAAGTCAAATGGAATATTTGGAAGATGTAAAGCTTATCTAGAGGGTGATGGTCATTAATGATGCATAGTTTTTAAAAATTTAGCATTCAAAGTTCTTGAAGAAGAAATCTCATGTAGTGAAAGTTTATTATATGGATAAGAGATGGGTAATGAATTTCTGATGTATGGATAAAGTATTAGAGATTATTAGAAGTATTTTTTAGATTTTTGATGATCTTGGAAGACACAAGATGATGTGAAATTTCTTAGGAAGTATGAAATACAAGAGTTATACAAGTGAATCCTCCACAATGCAGGCTTCAACCCTTAGTGCCCTTGTATAACCATGCTTAAGGTGTTCTTAGGCACTCAAGGAGTTGAATGTAAGACATACATGTTTAGAAAAACACACATGTTAGTATCACCAAACTGAAAAAATAGCACTATATTATACAAAACCACAATTTATGATTAAATATATAGTGAGGTGAGATGGACTAGAGAAAGGATTGCTAAACTTAAGATGTGAGGTATCTTACCGTAGGCATAATGAATCATTGTATATTATTAATGGTTAAAGTAATCATTAGCCATTCTTTTAAAGATTCAAATAAATTTCAAACCACTCTCTAGTGACATTGCATTGTTTCATCTCTTGGATTCACAACCATAAGACTACCACTATTGCAAGGAGTATTACCACTTGGTATATTTTCCAAGGGAGGAGTTTATTCATTGCAATTTTTATTTTTTTGGATTCCTAATAAGCTACCTACCTTCAGGGATGGGTAACATGTCTTTATAGTGGGATCCCTAGAAATTTATTCTTGTGCATTTATTTTACTTTTAACTATGTTAACCTTACCAGAGGGCTACCTTTAGGCATGGGTAACATTTCTTTCTAATGACATGGTAAGGAAGCACTTATTGTACACTTCCATTTTTTGTTAGATTTACAAGGATATAATACAATGTAAGCAAAAAAATGAACTGACAATAGTAGTCTAAGAGAATCCACAAATCCCTTTCGATGTCACATCCTTTTCATTCCCACTAGATTATTTACTATTTGGTCTATGCAAAAAGATCAAAACTTTATTCTTAGTTTTATAATAGAAAGAATGTCATCATGGCCATGGTAAGAACCTATTATTAATGGAATGAGTGGATGAATGTTGTGATCTCATTGTACAAATAATCAGTCCCTTATGACTTGATAACATAGAGAAACCTTCATGTTATTAGACTACATCTTGCCTTATTATTAATGTATTTTATTAATAATCAAAAATAGGTACAAAGAAAATAAAAATAGAGTATGAAAAAATAGTAAGAATGGAAAAAATGAAAAGAATGAAAACTCATTAAAAATAGAAAATTGTTAAAAAATCAAGAAATTATTATGAAATTTAAAGGTATAAAAGAATGGAGAAATCTATTAAGAAATGTAAAAATGTATATCAAGAAATTAGAAATCAAAAATAATTATAAGATAAAAAATTAAAAAACACTTATTAATTCTTGAACAAGATAAGGCATCTTTGCCATGACTGAACTCATAGGCAAGTATTCAGAAAATGCATCTTAGTTTCCCCAGATCATAGACTTGAGGTTTCATATTTACCATCTTTAGTGATTTTATTTTTCTAGTATCATCCCATATATTTGTGATTGTAATTGAATTTTTATCATCTAAGTTCTTAGTTCCTCTTTCTATATATGTCTGATTATGTTCTAGTATTTCCATTTGCAAGTTCTTAGTTGGGGTCATTTTCTTAGAATGGGAATTAATAATTGGTTTAGAATGTTTCATGCATGTTTTGGATAATTGAAAGTTTGCAGTTGTTGGCGACTAGGTGTCTTTTGGTTTAGTAATCCTATCTCTCTTGTGTGCACACACTTTGTTTTCACATTTTTTGTGGACTAGTGTAATGATTGTGTTGACATTCTGGAAGGTTAGTCCACAACTACACCCTTCTTTTTTAGTAGTAATGCAGGGAATTACTTATCTCTCCATAATGATAGGTTCATCTATTATGTTTTGCACTAGAATTGTAATGGGTGTTGGCTCTTGCATAGGATTGGAACACACTATTTTGGTGAGGAAGGATGTTCACCCAATTAGCCTTGTGTTAGTTTTGATGAGCTAGTAGGTGTATGAGTTTTGTGCTTATGTCTGTAAACTATCCTAAAGAAAGAATGTTTTTGAGACTATGGTTAAGATTAATTAGCATTATCATTTATGTGTATGTTTACAACACAAGTGACATTCTTCCATTGATGTTGTGGTGCTAATCCTTCCTGTGTTCTTGGTGGTGACATATGGTAGAGAGAAGTATGAGAATATCATAGAGAATAAGAGGTATGAGATGGTGATCCCATAGGAGATCCTATGGGTTGATGATATTCAAGAGAGTGATAGTAGTGATTTGAGGTAGAGGAAGTAGAACCATTTGGAGAAATAGGTTGTTGAACATAGTAGTCATATGGTTTTGGTTGGTCAGAAGGGTATTGTTGGTTTGTTGATGGCATCCCCCATGACTATGGATTTTGCCACTATTATTGATAGTAGTGTTGAGGTTGATAAGAAATCCCATTGAAATAGTATGATTGGTGATAGTATTGTCTATAATTACCTTGTGAGTAAGGTAATTTCCTAGGCATTTACTTTTTTACAAACTTGGGATTCAAAGTAAAAGCCCCCAACTCATGTAGATGTAACATAACTAGGAAATAGCCCTTTGGATGGTCATATTAGTAGATGTCACATCCATTATCCATTTTTTTGGTTGACTCTATAGTCTCTTCTCCTACAAATATTTTCTCTTTTTGCTGATAAGTGTTTCTACCTATTGCTTTGTTCATTTTCCTCTTCTTGTTTTGATAACTTGATCCTTTTTTTGATACCCTCTACTCCAAGGTTTTCATATAACTTTTGACATTTTTATTCATTAACTCCCAAATCTCATCTATCATTAATTCAAGATCAATGATAGACTTGTGTATTAGGAAGGTTTGTTGAGAAATCACCTCATCAAGATCTACCTCTTTTTTCCCATCATAGATATGGATGCTCTTCTTTTGAAGAGTTGGGTCCTAATTTTATTCCTCAACATTCTCTCATTGGGTAGAAATCCAAAGGGTCTCTCTTGTTTGGTTAAGAAGCCCATCTATGATATGGAAAAGCTACTCTTTTTGAGAGAAATCATGGCCTAGACATCTATGTATTAGCAAATAGTATCTATACAAGGATACATCTAAGGATTCATGTTTTTCTTGCCTCCATCCTTGGATTTTTTTTCTTAGGTTGGACACTCTTGCATAGGTTTGGCATTCCTCATTGAAGAATTCTAGCATTGTGGACCATCAATGGATTAAATCTAGTTCAAACGATCTATACCAACTTTCAAATTCATGAACTAGTATCCTAAGAAAGAGCTTAAGCTCTTTCCACTCACTTTTGATGTTTTGCAAGGTACAAGCATTATGGAAGGCTTGTAAGTAATGTTCTGGATTAGAGTTATAGCCTCCTGCAAATTCAGGGATGTTATTCTTATCAAGTCTTTTGATGCAACTTTCCCTTTGATTTTTGTAGGCTATTCTAACTGCCTTTGTTATCTACATCATGCTGCTAGTAGCTAACAAGGGCCCATCATCATCAAACATGTCATCGTGATAATCTCTATTTCTAGTTATCTGATTATGATGGTTCTGTTCATGATCACATAGATAATCTCATCTATTTCTACTTATATCTACATCTTGATTATTATTTCTATACCTACATTTATCTTCATTAGAACTAGATGTGGAAGAGTAAGAGGAATATGGTGAATTGAAAGAATCACCATGGCTTCTATATTTCCCCCTTTGATCCCTTGATGTATCTCTTGTATGTTTGAAGGAGGTTCTAGGCCTTAAGGCCCTTCTTGTTCTAGGACTTACTCCATCTCCTATAGGATTGTATACATTATTTGAATGTATTCTTTGAGTGTAGTAAGGTTCTAAATGATCATATGAAATGCTTGATTGTGGTTGTTCACTCCAATTTTCTTCAGTATATATCTTATCAATTCTCTTATGAGTATTTTCATCATATGATACATTATTGGTACTATGTGAAGAAAACATGGTTTTATTTGATAATGTGTGTGAATTAAAATATTAATTTTTCTAAAATATAAATTTTTAATACATTTATAATGATTGTGTATAATATAACTAATCTAGATAACTAGCACCATTTATATCAACAATGCCAATGATGAGCAGTAAAGTAATCCAACATCGAACCATACAAGTCATAGATGTTCACACATGATCATATTGTAATTCATTGACAAGACAATCTCATTATGTTAGTAATTGGTTTAAGTCTATGACCATTGTCTTCCCACATGAGCTAGCGAAATCCATGGGTATGGTTTAACTCATAGAGACGTATATGATATGTTGATGTTGTAGGGGCATTATTACTCCTAGTGAACATGGTAAAGTAAAATGAGTTTCTAATTCTAAGTCTAACTAAAATAATAAACAAATATATTCTATCCTAAGGTAATGAGTATATGGTCCTAATCTTCTATACACATCCTAGGCCTTGTGTAACTACTATTAGGATTACCAAGTACTTTACTAATAGGTGAACCAAGCGATAGCACTACTAGGTCACCAAGAAATTACACTTACGTGATCAAGATTAATTGTCCTCATTTCACTTAACAATAGTAATGGTGAAGTGCATGGAAAAGTAAACATTGACTAAGAAAATGATAAACATTATTCTAAATAAAACAACAAAACTAGGAGAATGCTGCAATAGTATGAAATATCTTGATCTTTATTACCAGTTGCACTTGCACCCAAGTACAAGATGCTCGAATAAAGACTCGATACACTACATTATACTAAACTTTGGGAATTCACACTTCTATGTGATTAAAACTAAGATCACAAAAAAAAATTGAAAAAGTGCAGTTACTATGAAATGAAAATTTATGTTGATCCATATTCCCAAGTGTTGTATTTATAGGCTTCACACATCCTATGATATCAGATCTATGATGTTGTAGCATCTGCTATGATATTGGATATACTACATTGTAGATATGATATTATAGTTACGATATCATAGGTGACTAAAAATTAAATTTATCAATTAGATGCAACATTACATCTACAATATCATAGATGCGATGTAGCATCTATGAAATAGTAGCCAATTGAGACACACCAACAGGGATGCCACAATATAGATGCCATGTGGCATCTACAACATATTATCTATGATATCTTAGCCAACTAATGATTCATCACAAGCCAAACTAAGGTGTTTTGAGAATTGTTAAGATGTCAAATTGACAAGGGAATATCTCAAGCTATAAATTGTAAAAGTGGAGTAGATGTCTTCAAAAAATAGTAGATGTCTATTTTAAATAACAGACGTTTATATGCATGTCTCATTTTTTAGGTAGATGTCTCTCCTGCATTGACTATTTTCGTAGATAGATATCTAAACTTTGAATTAGATGTATATACTAGCTATGTGGTAGTTGTTGCATAAATTTTGAGGAGCTTTTGGAAACTTTGAGGCTCTGAGATACTATAAAAGTCTTGAGAATTGTACAAGCACTATTTATAAAAAGATTCATAATTAGTTCTTTAAGAAAATTAATTTTTGTTTCTCATTATATTCAATTTCATGTGTTGATTATATTAGATTCAAGTACCTAGATCTATAAATTTAGTCACACTCTTTCCTTGGTTTTCCTCATTCTTTCTTATAGCCCTATGGGGTTGATGTACTTATTTTAATAAGACATCTGTATTGAGCTTGTCAAGATCTTACGGGATTGAGTGATTTGGCAATGTAAAAACACTAGCGAAGAGCTTAATTTTGTAAGGGTTGTGGGATCCTCTAAATCAAAATTTAAGCTTTTCAGGACCTTGAAAGGTTGAGGGGTTTTGTAGTAATGAAACACTCTAAAGTAAATCTCAAAGCTTGTACAGGGTGTGATGCCCTTCAAACCACATTTTGAAGAAACAAAGTCTAGAGGTGTCCATAGATTCTACCCTTTGAGTGTAGAAATATTCATGTTGTGGAACCATGTAAAATTGATGTGTTTTTGTGGCTAGATAAATTTTAAATTGAGGAACTTATTCAAGCCCCCTTCTAAGTTCTCAATCCACACTTGGTAATCCTAGTAGTGGGTACATGAGTTTAGGATGTGCATGGCAAGTTAGGAATGGACAATCATCATCCTTAGGATAGTTTAGGATTTAATTTTATTATTAAATAGATCAAATAAATAATTTATATATTATTAATTAGTTATTTTACTCATTTTGTACTAAACCATACATGATAAAGCTAGCACTAATCCAATGGAGAAAAGAGTGACTTGCGATTAATGGTTAACAATTTCGATCCCACACTAGTTCAATATATGAAATTTGACTATATTTTACATGAAAACTTATGATTCATATGGTTTGGCATAGGGGATACTTTTTGCTCATCATTAACACCATTGCTAGGAATGGTGTTAGTTATCTAGATTGGTTATATTATAAACAATTGCTGTAAAGCATTAATGATTTATCTTTTCAAAAATATTAATATTTTAAGTCACACATATTATTAATTAAAAGCATGTCTTCTTTACATAGAGCTAATGATCCATCACATGTTGAGAACACTAGTAGAAAAAATGATAGGATCTATATTTAAGATAATTAAAGTGAATCACTAAACACAAAGGTCTCATATGCTTATTTAGACCCTTACTATATTCAAATATTATGTTCTATTGATGAAAAATATCCTAGAGGGAATGGGATAAGTCTTAGAACAAGGAGATCCTTAGGGCCTAGGACCTCCTCCAAATCTAAAGGAGATGAAGCAAGGGATCACAAGGGGGGATATAGGATCCATGGTGATTCCTCTAGTTTGTTATCTTCCTCTTCATCTTCAATGCCTAGTTGAAGACCAACATAGGTATCAAGATAGAGATATAATAAGGGGCTATGATTGAGGATTGAAAACTTAGAAGGGGGGTTGAATAAGTTTCCAAATTAAAATATCACCAACAAAAAAAATATTATTTTTATGTGGATTCCAAACTTGGGTATGTCCACACTGGAAGGATAGAATCTATGCATAGACTTTGTTTCTTCAAGATGTAACTTGAAGAGCACCATACCTTATAAGTTCCCAATAAGCTAAAATGTTGTATAGATGATCCCACAACCTTTATAAAATTAAGCTTCATATTGGATTATTTTAACTCAAAAAACCATTCAATCTCATAGAATCTTGACAAGCTCAACAAGGATGTCTTCTCACAAGTACATCAACCCCATTGGGTTACAAGAAAGAAAAAAAGAGCAAGGAAAGTGTGTTATTAAATTTATATATCCTTGTACTTGAAGCTCAATACAATCACAATCATGTAAATAATGTGATAATGAAGAACAAAAATAAATTCACTTTAAATAGCCAATGATAAGTCTTTTCTTGAACAATGCTTACACAATTTCTAAGATTTTGACATTGTCTTATAACTTCAAAGTTTCCGAAAATTCCTCAGAATTCATATAATAGCTACCAAACAGCTAGTAAAGACATCTACTTGAAATATTAGAATCTACTTGAGATAGTCCTCAATGCAGGAGAGATGTCAACCTAAAAAGTGAGACATCTATTGTGAAAGGTCTTGCCATAGATATGTACTGTAAAAGATAGACATCTACTATTTTTTGAAGGTGTTTACTCCACTTTTTCACTTTATATTCTGAGTCATTATTTTGTAAATTTAATATCTTGATAGTCCTCAAAACATCTTAGTTTAGCTTGTAGACTCTGTTTTCATCCATGCTCTTATTTTGTCCACTTAGTCTTTGTTTTGACATCTTACCGTAGATAATGTTTCCTTGAATTCTCAGATCTCTTTGTGAAGTTCTTATTCATGGTGCATTAAAATCAATCATACACATACATTCTACATTCTCCATTTTTCTTAAGGTTTTGACATACCAAAAGATCAAAAATCTCCTCCTTTTTGGTGATGTCAAAAACTTAAGAAAATGGATTAGTTTGTTTCACGATATATAAATTATTTAGCTAAGGATGATATAGAGATGAATGAAAAATTTGTGAATCCTTTATACAACTCATATCCATTAAACCCAAACAAACATAAGGCCTTGTGGATTAAAAAGGCTAAGCAATGAAGATCAATAGTTATTCTATCTCTATATCATTCACTATATAGAAAGCATCAATAAGCATCAATATAACCATAAAGTCATAGTTTTTCCATAAGTCGTTATTATCATTCAATGTCCATGTCTCAACCATTATATTACAATCATATCACAAATCACAAACTTTTTCTTAGAGTATTCTTTTAATAAGGAACTTAAGTAAAAGAATACATTCTTAGTATATAAGAGATGTAACAATAATATCTTAACACAGTCATACATCAAATAAATTCCAAAAGCTAGCACAATTGAAGATTACTTTCACATAAAATATTTTTAAAGATTGGATAAAAAATAACTTTCTCTTCTATCTATTAGATTCTATTATATGTGAATATACTTTTTTATTACCTTCTAGAGCTTATTCACAAAGTATCATGTCTTGGAGAAAATCTCGATAGATTCCCCCTACATTGATGCTCCAAAATATGATAATAGTTAATAAATTCAAGCTCCCCTTACATATGTGTCTTGGTTTCTTAATGCATCAATTATAAAGAGAATGATAATCCCTTTTGATATCTACATTTTGCTTGATCACAATCTTGATTTTCCAAGAATATAGAATGAACCAGTAATGTAAAAATAATATTAATGCTTATAGTAAAAAAAAATAAAAAAAATCTTATCTACATTAACAATATTCAATTTTTGTAAAAATTCATCATCCATTCATCACTTTGCCATTATACTCCTTTGAACAATCATGACTATCTAAAATGTAATACTAAGATCAAACATGGAGACCAAAGTTTAATGTTAATAGTATCTTATGAAAAATGATAGAATAAGTTTTCAACATAGATTCAATGCCTTTCTTTTGGATCCTTAATATGGCCCCAAACTAAGAAAATGTTTAAATTAGTTTGGACTTGTAAATAGCTTAATAATCCAAAAGAGAACATAAGATATAAGTAGACTAACTTGATTTTTCTTTGAAATTATTTTCTTTAGTATCACACCTTGGATGATAAAGATATATTTTCTTTGATGGCTAAAGAATTCATAAAAAAAATATATAAAAATTTATTAAAAATAATTTCAAACACAAAATAGCCCATATTAACTCTAGCCTTGCAAGGAACTAAAGACTTACCATGAATTACCTTTCTTACTTTTTAACATAAGAATGACTAATGGAGTTTGAGATGGGGCTGCCTATAGAGTACCTCACCATTAAATTTTCTTTCATTATCAATTTTGTTAGTGTCCTCAACATTGTATGCAATTCATTCTTGGTTAGATTCATATTTCTGAACATAGGATGATTCATAGTTTTTGATAGTTGTTGGTTTTAATTTCTTTAATCTCTTAGAAGTTTCTTCAACTTTTTGCTCATTCATTTTTCAAATTATTGAATCTTGCAAGATACACTCACTAGATTACTTTTGACATGACCAAGTATTTATATTATTTTGTTCTATAAGAGGATAATAATAATCTTGTTCATGAACACAACAAAAATATAAAGTATTCCTTACATGAATAGGATCATCAAACCTGATCTTATTTGAATTGGTACTAGCATCCTTTAGAGAGGTTTCTTCCAAGATTTTACTTTTATGCTACTTTTGAGTCTTCTCCTTATTTTTTCTAATACTTTCTTCTTAAGTATTCCTAGGTTTATTTTCATTTGAGAGGGTTAGTAGTTGAATCTAAAATTTTATGTCTAAAATGTTCCTTTTATATTGGAGGATAAGGCATGAATTTTAGAAATTTTTGTATGCATATTCTCATTTACCTTATTGAGAAGATAATGTAAGATAAAGATTAGTTCATGTAATTCATTGTATATTTCATCATGTTTACCTTTTAATTCATAAGAGATTTTTGATGAATTTTCATTTGAGAGGGTCATGTATATGAGATGTGTGTCTTTCATAGTATCATTAGCCTCTTCCTCACTTTGTTGTCCATCATCTTAGCTAGTGTAGAGGTTTGTCTTTTTTGAATTAGCCCCAGATTTATCTCTTCATTGCAACTTTTCAATGCTAGAACATTTCGAGGCCATATGGCCTCTTCCATCACATACCTAACATTCTATAAAATATGCATCAAAATTTGAATTTGTAGAAATTTTACCTTTTCCTTACCTTTGGATTGATTTGGTCTTGGTTGGTTGAATCTTCTCCCTTTTCTTACAAGGATTCTTTGAACTATTCTTGATAAAGGAGTTATTTCATCTTTAATATTCATTTCTTGTTCAACCTACTCTTCTTTTGATGCTGATTTTAGAGAAATAGGGTTTTCCTTTATCACTTATTTACTTATGAGATTCATCTCATAGGAAATCAGAGCACTTTGAAGCTTCTAAAACTTAATTACCAAAATTATTTGATTTTTTTCATAACATTGACATTGGGTTTGAACTCAAGTTGTAATTTTATAATCATTTTTATAATTACATCACTTTCAAGTAAGTTCTTGACTATTCCCGTAATGGCTACAAAAAGATCATTTGTCCTAGAGAAGTAATCCTTAATCTTTTCTTCTTCCTTTATTCTAAGCTTATTTTATTTGCTTTGAAATACTAAGAGTTTTGATTTTTAAAGATTAGATGTGCCCTCATAAGTAGGTTCTAGGGTTTTTCATATTTCCTTAGTAGTCTTACATCTAGTTATTTTATTAAATTTTGATTTATTCAATGTACAATATAAACAATTTTTGGCTTTAGAGCTATACATAAATGTATGTTTTTCTTTAGCTATCCATATGTTTTGTGGCTTGAGAGCTTTTGAGGCATTGAAAATGGGTAGTGTGTATCCTTCAAAAATTGACTACCGTACTTCAAATTCCATGGACTTAAGAAGCCTTTCATCCTTACCTTCCAATACGCAAATTCAAACCCATTGAATATCGATGGCTTTATGTAGGATGTCCTCTCCATAGTTTACTATTGAAATTTGAACCATACTCTTGAGAGTATTAGGTTTTGATATCACTTAAGGATAAAGAACTTAGAAGGGGAGTTGAATAAGTTTCCTAATTGAAATTTCTCTAGTCATAAAAACACACCAATTTTATGTGGTTCCCCAACTTGGGCACATCCACACTCAGAGGGTAGAATCCATGCATGCGTCCATGTAGATTTTTAAACTTAGAAAGGAGGGATGAATAATTTTCCAAAAATAAAATTTTTTCCACAAGCATAACAACAAATTTTTAATGTGGTTTCCCAACTCGGGTAGTCCACACTTTGAGAGTAGATCACTTTCACATATCCAAACTTTGTTCCTCTCAAAATGTGGTTTGAAGGGTACCACACCTAGTATAGCTCTAAGCTCTACTCTAGAGTGATTTGATGCCACAAATCCACTTAACCTTGCAAGATGCTGACAAGCTTAGTATGTGGTTTCTAGGATCCCACAACCTTTACAGCTTGATCTCCACTTTAGAAAATATTGATATTACACTAACACTCAATCCTGTAGGATCCTGAAAAGCTCAAGGATGATGCATTCTTGTAAGAAGCATATCAACTCCATAGGGTAACAAAAGAAAAACAAGAATTACAAGTAAAGGATGCAACTAATTTGCTGATCCTTGCACTTTGAGGTACAACATAATGAATCTCTTACAACAGTACAAAAGATAGTACAATGAGGCATACAAATTCAATAGAATAATATGCACAATGATTACTTGATGTTGACACTTTCTTGCATAAAACACTTGTGCATTTCCTAAGAGAATGAATTCTTATTATAGCCATGCTATTTTCAAAATCACCTTGGAATTCATGCAATAGCTATCTAACGGTCACTGGAGACATCTACTTTGAGAGTGAGGCATCTCACTACATTGGAATTTTATTTAAGAAAGAATTCTACCCAAGGGAGACATCTACTATTCCTGAGAGAAATATTCTTCTGAGCAACCTTTAACTCATCCAAGACATCTTCATCATCAAGGTGATATCTTCTCTTGATAGTAGATGTCTACTATTTCTACAAGATGTCTTCAATGGTTCTTCTTTACTTTGGTCAAGACATCAACTATTGTTCAGAGATGTCTTTACTTAATGGGAGATTTCTATTGATTCTTGGAGAAGTCTTCTTTACAGTTAATTCTTAAATGCTAAGGCTTCCTTTTGAGCACTAAAGTTGAGCTTTGAAGTCTTTTTTTCTTGTCCATGCTCTTTGAACTCTGACATGCTTCCTTAAGACCTTGTAGATGTCCTTATTCTTTGAGCTCTCCATTTTTTATTAACCCAAGTTCTTCTTGAGTACTTGTTTTTTATGATGTCTAATGTTCTCTTGAGTCCTTATAGTCTTCACTTTGTCATTCTTTTGTAGCTCTCATTGCTAGATTTTGCATTGTGTTTGGTAGGTTCTTGTGTTTGGCTGGTTCTTGTATATGTCATTTCTTGGGCTCTCCTTGTAGTCTCCATGGTCTTTAGATATAAACATAGCAACCACACAAACATCCTTGTTTTCCATTTTCTTAAGGTTTTGACATACTAAAAGGTCCATAATCTCCCCTTTTTTGGTGATGTTAAAAACTTAAGAAAATGGGTTATTAATCTTTAGAAATAATCAAGACATATATTTTTAATTATGTATATAACATTAGTTATATATTCATATCAATCATATCAGATCAACAACCACATCTTCCTCATTTTTGGACATCATCAAAAGGAGTGGAAAAAAGTTGCAAGCAAACATAGGAAATATATATGAACCTAGGTATGATAGCCAAGGAAGAAAAAGTACTTAAGTTGTATCTAGTGTTCTCCTTCTTTTAAAATAAAATGATAAAGAATAAGGTAGGTAGAACATGCAAATTCAACTTTTAAGATAAGTCAAGATATCTACTTATATCAAAAGATTAATAATTTAAAAGATCAAATAAACAATAGTAAATAAGTATCTATCACATCAAGAATTCTTATAATTGAATTCTATTAAGAGCTACCCTATATATATATAAAGCAGAACCAAGCCTTTCAAGAGAATTTAAAAAGAAATTTATGAAGTCCAAATTCTAGGCATTTAGGATCTTGTAACTTATCATTACAGCCAATAAACCATTAGTAGCAAATATCTTATATGACTTTAACAAATGCCCATATTTAGCACACCAATGCACCTTCTTTTGAAGCAAAAATAAATGGATGAGTAGCCATTATAGAGTAAAAACATGCATATTCATATTTTAAGATAAAACACCAAAACTAATCAAGCACACTATATCAAAGAATCAAGCATAACCAAAAACATAATTCACAAATTGATAATCATGTTGAGATCAGCATACATATACTTGTTCTTTACCATTTCTTACCAAATGGGATCATGAGCACTTACCATTGTGAGTATTTCTCAAATTATAATAGTAAGAAAGGCCTTAGGTATAGAAAGAATACATTCAATTGAATATGCTCTTACTTTCTTAGTTTTGATAAAGGTGCAACTATAATATCATGTCATAAGAAAAAAATTCAACACTCCCCCTACACATGTGTAGATTTAGGTGCTCCCTTTAAGCCTTTTTTGGATCAGTTTGTTCTTTTCAAAAAGATAATTTTCATGTTCCTTTTATTATCAAAGAACTACTCTTACAATGCAACATTAAGATCAAGTGTGGAGACTATGGTCTCCTATTAATAGTAGTTCATGATAATTCCTTTTGTTTTCATAAGATTCATGAATTCCATCAAAGGCACCAATGCAAAAGCTTAAATTATAGAAAGGATACTTTAAAAGAAATGTGATTTGTGCTATCAAAGGATGATTTTCAATAAAATATTTTAAAAGTTTACAAGTACCACAAACTTTCATTCAATTATAAGAATAATCACATCATGCTCATACATTCATAAAAGATACCAAGATCAAATATTCTATCAATACTAGATATCTTCTCTAGTAGATGCTTATCTTAACATATGTAGATTTCTAGAGCTAGCATCCCATATCTTGAAATAAAGTAATCACACATCAAAAAAATTTAGTCTTTCTCCAAATTAAATATTGACATGATATATAGCAACCAAGGAAATACAAACTTACCTTTACTTACGTTACTTACAATTGAGAATTAAGGCACATATAGTGCTAGAGAATAAGATTCCTCTTTTGAGGTTTCTCTTTTTGCATAGACTTATTCAATTTTCAAGGCTTGGCTCTCTTTCACAAATTTGTTGAATACTGTCTTCTCATTCAAAAGTTCCTTCCTCTTGATTCTTCCAAGTTTTTAAACTCCCTCATTATTTTGGGTTGTCCAATCTTTCTTGAATCCTCTTAGATTTGTTTGCCTATTCTTTTTACCCTATGAAAAATCCTTTCTAGGTACATTCAGATAAGACTAAGGAGTTCTATGATTGACTAAGTGCTCATGTGATAATATTTTAAATTATTCTCCCATATTTATGCCCAAATTTATGATAATAATAACATCTCACTTTCCTATAGTAGTTAAAGTGAACAAACCTTAGAGTTATTCTTGGTTGAGATGTAGTTACCATTGATTCTTCATTGTTTGGTGTAGTATTTTGTTGTGACAGAGTTGGTGTAAATGCTTCTTCTTATGTAAAACATCCAATCCCACTCTTATCATGAGGACTTATTATTTTTCCTAAGAGCCATCTGAAGGGACTTCTTTCCTTTGACCAGCCTTTCGTTTACAAGTTTAGCATCAGCTAGTTGTTCCTTAACATACTTATTAAACTTGGTGAGTTTTTCATTCTTAGCACTAAGGTCTTTAAATTTAATGAAGAGATGTCTTGATCCTTGTATTTTTTTGTTTATTCATCTCTATGCTTGATACGAATTTTTAAAATCATCATCTTAGGAGCTAGCATTATCATTTGTGAGAGCCATATAGATGAGATGTGGAGTCTTCATATTGTCCTTTTGCTCTTCATCATCCCAACTAGTGTAGAAGTTGGTCTTTTTCATCTCTTCATCACTTCTATTATTTTTCCTTAACCTACCACTACTAGGACATTCAGAGGTCATATGGCCTCTTCCTCCACATATCCAGCATTTTATAGAAGAAAGATCAAAACTAGAATTTGAAATATTTTTACCTCTTTTTATAATTTTGGATTGACTAGATTGATTTTCCTCTATGGAATTTCTTAGAAATTCATCTTTTTGCTTTTTTGTTTTTGGGATTCTCTAGATATTTCTTACTTAATTGCTCAATCACATTGGTTAATTTTTGAATCTCAGCCTTAACGTATGAATTTTCTTTCTTGAGATTTGAACATTCATCATTAAGAACTGTAATTTTCATTTATTTGACATGTAAAAAATATTTCATTTTAACACATAAGCTTTGAAAAGAAATAACTTCATGGCTAAAAATATGATACTTTTCTTCAAAGGAAATGTCATTATTTGACCTTTCCTTTTTGTTTAGATTTTCATAAGTTTTATCAACTTTACAAGTATAGTCTTCTCTATTTTTGAAAGTAAAAAATGGTATGAGAGAATTACCTTTGGAACAAATGTGATATAGGAATTGAGCACTACAATTGATGAAGCATATTAGTGTCTTTGTCTAGATGTGTCTAATGTTAATATCTCCATCCATGTTCACTCTTGAAGATTGATGTAGAGAATAAGAGTACTAGGCTCTGATACCACTTTTGGATCGTTGAACTTAGAAGGGAGGGATGAATAAGTTCCCCAAAATAAATTTTTTTCCACAAGGATAACAACCAATTTTTAACATGGTTTCCCAAGTTGGTTAGTCCACACTTGGAGCATAGATCACTTACAAACCTCTAGACTTTGTTCCTCTCAAAATGTGGTTTGAAGGGTACCATACCTTGTATAGATTTAAGTTCTTCTCTAGAGCGATTCAATAGCATGAATTCACTCAACCTCACAAGATCTTGACAAGCTTATAATGTTGTTTCTAGAATCCTACAACCGTTACAACTTGAGCTTCACTTTAGAGTGTTGCGATGCTACACTAACACTTAATTCCATAGGATCTTGACAAGCTTAAGAATGATTCCTTCTCACAAGAAGCACATCAACCCTACAAGGCAACAAAAGAGAAATAACAATTACAAGGAAAGTATGTAACTAATTTTCTAGTCCTTTCACTTTGAGGTACAACACAATGGATCTCTTACAATAGTATAAAAGATAGTACAATGAGGCACAAAAATACACTAGAATAATATGTACAATGATTTCTTAATGTTAACAGTTGACTGCATACAACACTTGCACATTCCCCAAGAGAATAAAGTCTTCTTATATCCTTGATGTTTTTGAAATCACTTCAAAAATTTTTGGAATGACTATTTAATGATTGTTGGAGATGTTTTCTTCAAGAATAAGACATCTCACTACATCAAACTTTCATTCAAGAAAGACATTTTCTTCACAAGGGAGACATCTCTAAGGAGATGTATTTTTCACAAGGGAGATGTCTACAATTTTTAAACATCTTCTTCTAAGCAACCTTCAACTTGGCCAATATGTCTTCATCATTAGGGAGACATGTTCTATTAATAGTAGACATCTACTATTTTTGCAAGACCTCTTCACTAGTTCTTCTTTACTTTAGCCAAGATGTCTACTACTATTAGGAAACATCTTCACTTGATTGAAGACATTTGCTAATTCTTGGAGATGTCTTCTTTGCAATTAATTCTTCAATGCTAAGGCATCCTTTTGAACACTAGAGTTGAGATTTGGAGTCTTTGTTTCTTATCCATGTTCTTTGAACTCCTGCATGCTTTCTTGAGATCTTGTAGATGTCCTTCATCTTTAAGCTTTTCTTTTGTCTTAACCCAAGTTCTTCTTGAGTACTTGTTGTCTATGATGTAGAATGTTCTCTTGAGTCCTTGCAGTTTTTAGTTTATCATTCTTTTGTAGCTCTTATTCCTAGAGTTTGTAATTGTATCTAGTAGGTTCTTGTGTTTGGCTAGTTCTTGTATATGTCATTTATTGAGCTCTCCTTGTGGTCTCCATGTTCTTGTCCTATAAACATAACAATCACACAAACATCCTTATTCTCCATTTTCCTTAAGGTATTAACATACCAAAAGGTCAAAAATCTCAACTTTCTTTCTTCAAAATGTGTTTTGAATGGCACACACCATGTCCATGCTTTTGAGCTCTACTTCTAAGTGTTTCATTGATACAAAACCACTCAACCCTATAAGGTCCTGATAAGATCAAAATGTGGTTTAGAGGATTCACATTGGAGTTTTTTGACATCATAAAATCACTCAATTTGGTAAGATCTCGACAAGCTTAATAAGGATGTGTTCTTGCAAGAAGCACATCAACCCTGTAGGGCTACAAGAAAAAAAAGAAAAGAACAAGAATAGAGTGTAACTAAATTTATAGATCCATATACTTGAAGCTCAGTACAATCACAATCAAGAAAATGATGTTACAATGAAAAATATAAAACAAATTTACTTTGAAGAGCCAATGGTGAGTCTTTTCATGTATAGTGCTTATACAATTCCCAAGATTTTGACATTGTCTTATAGCCTTGAAGTTTTTGAAAACTCCTAGGAATTTGTGCAATGACTACTAAACAACTAGTATAGATGTCTAGTTTAATGTTTGGACAACTACTTGAGATAGCCCTGAATGTAGGAAAGAACTACTTGAGATTGGTATGTCTACTATGAGATGTTTTACCATATACATCTATTGAAAAAGATAGATGTTTGATGTTTTCAAAAGATGTTTACTACACTTTTGCACTTTGGTTTGACATCTTGGCAGTGCTTGAAACATATTAGTTTGGTTTTAGACTCCATTTTCATCCATGCTCTCATCTAGTCCACTTAGTCTTCATTTTGAGATCTCACCATAGATCTCATTTTCTTGAATTCTTAGATCTCTTTGTGAAGTTCTTATTCATGGCCTTGTAAAATCAATCACACATATACATTCTAAATTCTCCATTTTTCTTAAGGTTTTGACATACCAAAAGATCACAAATATGAAGATAGAAATAGAGATCAAAAACAAGATGAAAGATATTAAAATGAGCATAGAAAAGATCATCACTATTAGGCAAACTAAAATAGAGATTATTACCATGATATGTATGATGATGATGAACCCTTTTTGGGTACTAGGAACATGTTACAAGTTAGGGAGGTAGTTTGAATACCTCATAGACATCAAACAACTTGATATGAATAACATTATTAAGTTTTAGGAAGGCTATAATTCTAATCTCCAAAATAAGTTACAAGTCTTCCATGATGCCTGAATCTTACAAAACATTGAAAGTAGGTGGTAAAATATTAAGCTCTTTTCTAAGATACTACTAATAGAAGAACCTAAAAGTTGGTATGGATCATTGGAATTAGATTCAATCCATTTATGGTTCATAATTCTTGAGATCTTCAATGAAAAATACCAAACTTATTCAGAAGTGTCTAACATAAAAATGATCCAAGGGTAGAAGCAAGAAAACCATGAATCCTTGGATGTATCCTTGGAGAGATACTATTCTCTACTGCATAGATGTCCAAGCCATGGGTTTTCTTAAAAAAAGAAACTTTGTCACATCATAGATGGGCTTTGTACCAAAGTAATGGAGACCCTTGAATCTATGCTCAAGGAAGGTTATCAGAATTAAGAGTCCATCAAATGCAAAAGGCTAATTGAACATGTTACAAGAGAAGAAGGAGAGCTATGTAAAAGTGGGAGTGTAGAAAAATAGAATTGGGATCCAACTCCTAATAAAGAGAAGGTTCATATTTATGATTACAAAAAATAAGTAGCTCTTGATAAGTTGATTTCAAACAAAATATTACTAATAAAAAAGTCTATTACTAAGATTAAAGCATGGGTAGATAAGATGTGAGAGTTGATGAATGAAAAAGGTACAACCAAATTGAAAATAATAGAGGATAAGGTAAGGAAAATAAGATCAAATGAGAAAAAAAAGGAGAGAAAAAAGAACAAGGAAACAAGTAAGGATACTTATAAAAAATAAGAGAAAATAACTATAGTGAAAGAGATTGTAGATTTAGATATAGAGGAAGAGGATGGATGGGATATCTACCAATATGAACATCCAAATGGATATTACCCACTTATGTTACATCTAAAAGAATCTAGGAATTTTTCTTTAAATTTTACATTCATAGAAAAGCAAATGCTTGGGAGACTACCTTACCCACAAAATGATTATATACAGTCCTAAAACCAATAGTACTATCCTAGTGAGACTTCTTATCAAACTCAAGACTACTATCAACCATAGTCATAAAACTCACAATCATGGAGAATGTCATTAATAAACCAACAATATCCCTATCATCAAATGGACCCTTATGAATACTATGTTCAACAACTTGTTTCTCTAAATGATTCTACTTTCCATGCCTGAAATAAATACTACTACTACTCTCTTGAATATTATCAACCAACAACATCTCTTGTGGGATTACCATTTCATGCCTCTTATCCTTTGTCACATCCTTAATACTCTCATACTTCCCTTCAACATATGTCACCACTAATAATGTAGGAAGGATTGGCACCAAAACCTCAATAGAAGAATGCAACTTGTGTTATGAACTTATAAGTGAATGATAATGTTAGTAGAGCTTAGCAAAAATATTGAAAATGTCCTTTCTTTAGGATAATTCTCATACATTTGAATAAAACTAGTAGACCTACTAGATCATCAGAACTAGCACAAGGAAAATCTGATGCAACCCCTTTCCTCACAAAAACAATGTCTCCTAATCTTATGAAAAATCCAACAACCACGACCACTACAACATAAGAGATAAATGATGAACCTATCATTGTGGGGAGAGAAAAAATTCCATGCATTACTAATAATGATAAAGATGTAGTTGTGGGAAAAATGTTCAATGTGAGAAGATGAACCCTATACCAACCCACAACAAACTTAAGGAACAAGTATGTATGCAAACCCAAGTCTACACAATAGCCATTAAATCATAAGCTAGCTAGTGACTAGAAACTGGGAATACTAAACTATTCAAAATATGTATGGAAATAACCAATCCACTTATTAATTCTAGTTTTAAGAAAATTAACCAAATAGAGAACTTAGAAAAGGACATCTTACACTTTGACTATACATCAAAGAAAATTGTTAAATATGGAGACCCAAGAACCAAAAAAGAAAATTAAAAAGAAACATATATGGACCATCTAACAAGATAATACCTTCTACTCCAACTAAACACATGTCTTCAAATGATAGAAACTTGATTATTATCAATGTTAAATATTCTAAGCAGTGAAAACTCAAATCACAAATAATGATAAATGGAAAACTTATGGTGTATAATCAAGGGAATGTGTGGTCCATTTTTCAAATGCTTGTTCATGAGTTTAGTCATGGAAGAGATGTTACATCTTGAATCAAGAACTAATAAGTGTATTTTTACTCTCTCTTTTTTAACTTTTTATCATTGAAATATTTCTTCAAAAGTTTCCTATTTTTAATATGTTTTCCATTTCTTATTCTTCTTCTTTTCTTCATAATTTTCTCTTCCATTGACTCATTTCCTTTATTTTTTATAGATGTCTATTATGTTTTTGTTAATAATGATATTACCAATCATGATGCAGAAGTCAATGCTATGTGTTCAATCTCTATCCTATGTTATCAAGATGACTAGGTAAATAATTATGTAATGCAATGAGACCACATCATCTATCCATCTAGTCTCTTAAAATAAAAGATATTTATCATGAAAATGATATGGTTCTTCTCACACAAAATTAAAATTAACTATTGATAATTATTCCTTGAAGAAAGAGGGAAAGACCAAGTGGGAATGACAAAGGGGTGGACCTTAAAGGGATTTTTGGGTGCTCTTCTTGACTTCTTTCTTGTGATTTATGACTCCTCCATGGATGTACCAATCATGATGAAAAATTCAATGCTATGTGTTCAATCTCTATCCTATGTTATCAAGATGACTCGGTAAATAATTGTGTAATGCAGTGAGACTACATCATCCATCCATCCAGTCTCTTAAAATAAAAGATCATTATCATGAAAATGATATGGTTCTTCTCACAAAAAAATAAAATTAACTATTGATCATTGTGCCTTGAAGAAATAGGAAAAGACCAAGTGGGAATGGCAAAGGATGTGACCTTAAAGGGATTTGTGGGTACTCTTCTTGACTTCTTTCTTGTGATTTATGACTTCTACATGGATGTACCATCATTTATAATCATAAAAAAATAAATAGAAATCATGTCTTGGCATGGTGTGGTTCTAGTGATTTAAAAAAATTAATGACAATAAAAAAAACATAAGAATTCAAAGCACATACCTTAGATACAATAATGGGCTACAAGAAGAAGTTATGAGGCTAGAAAGATATGTTACCCATGCCTAAAAGAACCTCTCTAACTAAGGCCATTCTTTCCTTATTCTCTTTTTAAAGTGATGTTCATTCTTTGTGGTTGTTGTGAACTCATGATGGTAAGCAAGAAGTGACACATCAATACAAGACCATTGTTAATGGTATGGACTTGGTCTAAAACTTGGACATATAAGTATGATGGTCATTTTAATCATAATTGATACAAGAATACATTACAGACATGGTTAAGTACCTTACATCCCAATCTCTACAATCCATTCTCATCTCATTATTGACCTCACTTTTGCATGTTATTATGAGAATAATGGTTTTGTATAGTATAGTGTAGAATCCTAACTAAGGCAGTTACATGTTGTTTGAAACAAGGGCATGATCTAAATTTAAATTTTAAGATTCCAAAGGATATCTATAGAGGTGGTTAAGTAAGGGAATTATGGTAGGAGCCTGCATTGGGAAGGGCCCACTTGCATGACTTTTGTTGATCATGGCTTTGAACCAAAACAACACATCTTCAAGGACATCATGGTAAACTTCCTAAACTTTATGCATGATTTTGGGACTACTTCTTATCAATTTCAATTAATTTTCATTACTTTTATATTGAAATATCCTCAAAATTCAATATTTTTTGGTCATATTATGAGCCAAATCTTTGGTTTTAGTTGTTTGAAAACTTCTGATCTTTTAGAGTTAATCTCATTCATTGTGGGGGCTAAGGATGTAATTTTTGAGATTCTTTCTAACACCCAATTTTTGAACATTATGGTAACTAATAGTAAGAATAAGAAAAATAAATTAAACCACTTAATGATTTTAGTTACCTTAGAACATTGGGAAACATTATTATGAAATTACCTTGAGCCTAAATGCTAAAGTTTTTTCAATTTGAGCTAACAATGCATCTAAAAAGGATTAATTATTAAAGAAAAAAATTACCAGTACTAACATTGATCCTTTGGTGAGTGTAGGTAATGGTAAAATGAATGTCTAATGTTGAAGGTCTTTTGCAAAGAAAGGATAAGAGACCAAGAGGAGGACATGCTCATGGACAAGTAGCATAAACAAGAATTAAAGCTTGAACATCACATATTTGGTGGCTAGAAATTTATGGGTTGATGAGAAGTAAATTTAGTCCATACTTCAAAATGTTTTGCAAAAAGAGAAGCACCAACATAATAACCAAGTTAGGAAAAAATGCCCCCACTAGGAACAACATGAAGATTCATCATCAACAAATTTTTGAAGACTCATACAATTTTATAAACTTTGATGTTTGTCTAGTCTTTTTGTCATTTTATAATACATCCACTCAAATAAAATTTTGTAATGTAGCACTCTAATTTTGTAATGGTAGTTAATCTAGTGTTGATCATCCAACAAGTTTTGTAATGGAACTTCATTTATTGATATATATATATATATATATATAACTTGAGGATGAGTTTTTAGTTAGTCATCAAAGTATGATGAAACAACATATGTTAGGTAACTTCATTGATACATCCCCATCAATGGAGCCTTGTTGACACATCCTCATCAACATATCTTAGATGCAGTGGCACATATGCATCAATGAGGATGCATTGATGCATCCCTATCAACACATCTTAGATGCATTGTCACATGTGCATCGATGCTATGTCACCTAAATTATATAAATATACAATCACCTATTGTGTATTTAGCACCATTTGGTTAGTAGTGTAGCTGGACTCTTGTATTTTTCTCCTATAATCTTAGCAAATAATTAGTAAGTTCCTACAATGTGGATTTAAATCAATTGTATGGTATCTTATTCAAGTGGCATTGTACTTGGACACATTCCATGAATGAAAATAAGATCAAGATTAATTATTATTCATTACAACACTCTAACTTAGAGTAGATTTACTTTTAATGCAATTTACTTTCTCTTTACTTAGTTAGTATTTACATTTCCATGCATGTTAATCAATTAATAGAATAAGCATGACCAATTTCAAGCATAAACATGTATTTTCTTAGTAATCTCAGTAGCATTATTACTTAGTTTTCCCAATAGCATAATACCTGATAATCCCAATAGTGGGTACGTGAGTTCAAGACGTGTACAGCAAGCTATGACATACATTCATAACCTTAGGATAGTTTAGGATTTTATTTTATTATTAAATAGATTAAATAATTAATTTATGTATTATTATTTAGTTAGTTTAAGGTCTACATAATATCAATAATTATATTTCTCACTTTGCACTAAACCATACGTGATAAATTTATCACTAGTCCAAGTGAGAAGATATCAACCTATGATCAATACTTAACAATCTAGATACCATACTAATTCTGTCCACAAAATTCGATTAGATTGCCTATGAGCACTTATGATTTTTATGGTTGGATGTAGGGGATAACTATTGCTCATAAGATTTATTTGGATGTGTTTTTATCTTGGAAAAAGTAATTGAGATGAGACTACAAATCATAATTAGTTATAGTTTGAAGTTATGAGTTATTGTGAGCTATATTCAATCCTAGTTTGAGGAAAAGGGAAGAATTTCAAGTTTATGATGTTGAGTAGCAAGTCCTAAATCTTTGTGAGCTGTAGCGAGGTTGTAGCATGAGGTTGTAGGTTGTAATAGACTATAATCAACAAAGAAACAAAGAAGAAAAATCAAAAGATTTTACAAATGCAACATTATGCAAGTCATAATCTTGTAGTGGGATGGCTACTATGAGATAACTGCAACTCCTAGGCATTCATAGTCTTCTCAAAAGTAATTTTGCAAAAATGTTGTAATTTTTGAAATGGAAGACCAAAGATTGGGAAAGAAAAAGGTTCATTCTAGTAACTATAAAAGGAAGCCAAGTATTTGAAGTAATGTTGAGAGAGTTTGAGGAAAGGATATTAGCATCCATGAAAGAATTGAGAGATGATATTGAGAGCATTTAAGGGAGAAAGTAGCCTAAGAAAGGTGAAGAATCTCTTATGAGTGCTATCTTATCTTGAAATTGTAAACTCTAAGTGTGAGCAAATTTAATGGATTAAGAGAGGATATGTGTGACATTTAGAGTTGAGATTTCCTCCACATTGTTGATGTAATTCTCATTTGAGATAGAGTAATAAAGAAAGGATATTTCTATTTATGTGTTCTTATTTTCTAAGCTAAATTGGCTTGAAAAATTATGAAAATATGTTAATCTAGGGCCTAGTGAGGCAAGTCTACATTAGATTAGTATTAGAACATTGGTTTGAAGGCATTCACACCTAGAAGTGTTGATCTTTGTTAAGATTTAAAAGAATTTTAAAAACGCTAGTATGCTTTATGCATACTTAGGGTATGAATTACCAAAGATTAGTAAGAAATCGTTTGATCTTTCTGATATAAAGTTACTTTTATGATATTTGAGCATCAATTTATTTGAAAGGCTAGTTTTTGAAGTGAAATTAATTTATATTTATCCTTTATATTTAAGAATTATGTCTTTTTTGTTACATAAAGAGTATATTATTATGGATATCATCTTTGGTATTTTAAGATTCTACCTTTAGACTTACGGAAGGAATGGCTCTTAAGAAGAAGACTAATTAAGAGATTAATAACCTTAAGGATTATTTTAAATATTTAATAGCCCCCATGCAAGAAGGATTTCATAAGATATTAACTAGCAAATACTAAAACTTCAAATATACATTAAGAAGACCTAAAGAGGAGATTGAAGAAGAAAAGCCCTTTGCATCTATACTTAGATGAAAAAAGAGAAGTAATAAAAGATACCAAGAAGAGAAGAATTTATATCTCAAATGCATGAATGAAGATTCCATCTCAATCATACTAGTAAATAGAATAATGATGATAGAGTTATGAAACTATTAAGAAGTGCTTTAAGAGTCATTCATGTTGATATTCTAATCTTCAAAGCTATTGAGGGTATAAGTTTTTTCTTCATGGCTAAGAATTATGAATAAGTATTTTCTTGTTTAGTAAATTTCTAGTGAATCTATAGATGAATCATGTTTTGACTAGCTCCAATATCAGATACCTGATATTGGATCCGAAGATGCAATGTCGAATATATGATATTGTTGGGTATATGCTAGCCTATAAATATAGTGATTTAGCTCAAAATTTTCATATAGTTTTTTGTCATAGATAGCAAAGCTCTTGCAGTTTGTTTTCTCTAGAGTTAGAATATTTTTTGAGTGCTTGTAGCAAGAGTCTAAGTATGTATGGATCTTTGTTCAAACACTGATGTACTTGAGCACAGCAGTATGATAAGAATAAAAACAAATCCTTCTAATCATCCTTGCAGCACTGAGAATAGATTAAAAGTTTCCTTGATGCATTTAATATTCATGCACTTTATTTAAATGTGCTTTAATTAAGTAATTAATTTCTAGTTATTAATGAACACAAGCATGACCACCTTGAGCATATGTGTAGAACTTGGTAACCTATAAATGCTTAATGTTTGGTAGTCCAACAATGCTATACGTGTTTAGGATGTGTCTGGAAATTGGGAACGGGTACTTGTGTTAGGCTAGCTAGGTAGTAGAATAATTAGATATTAAATTCCTCTATCTTCTATTCTTGTTGTAGGTGATTAAACTTACAAAACATAAAAATTATAAAGATCATATGCCTCAATTACACTTAAACCATATCCCTGGGCTTCACAAGTGTAGTTGGGAAGACAATGAATGTTCTCAACACCCATTTCACTTCCTAAAGAATTAGTGCACTAGAGAACTATAGGTCCATAGAATTCAATTAGATCATGCATGAGTGCCTTAGTGATTCATATGGTTGGGCATTGGGCTACCTCACCACTCATCATTAGCATCATTGTTAGGACCTTCTGGTTGTTTCATGTGCTATTTAGAATCTAGTAAAAATTATTCAAATTGTTGAAACAAACCTTAGAGTAATATCATATCTTAAGATTACTACAATAGTGTTTAAAAGCACACTACATTTTTATTTTTCTAACATAAAATGTCTTCTTCTCATAGGAGCGATTCTCCACCCAACTCTGATGGAGTATATCCACTAGTGCCTCAACAATACTGAGTGGTATATGCTCATCCTGATGAGTATGTACCAAATTTCACCTTCATCTTACACCAAGATGAATAGTAGCGATGGTGTAACATGGAGGACAACATTATGTTGCGACCCAATCAATTTTTTCTTGCAATGCTTCGACAAATGCTTATATGATGGGGTCTCCAAGGACTTCATGCTCATTACATGGTGTAGGATAGTGATGCTAGGGATTATCATTCGACTAAAGCATAATGTCTCAAGGACTACTAGTTAGAATAACATTATGAATTTGCAAAGGGTAAAGGATTTAATGATTTTCCATTCTTATTGTATCAAAAAGATGATGGAGATTCCTTCTATGCTAGTTTTTCATTCGATGAAATTTCTCTCTTTAACTTCAGTGAAGGAGGTCAAAACTAGAAATTGCAATTCATGATTTATAATCTTGGTTTTGGTAAGAATGGATCCAATGATAAAGAAGGATTCAAAGAGGAAATTCAGGGCATGGATTATGAAAAAAACAAGATTGTGATCATGTTCATGATCACCAAAGAGGTGCTAGTAGGCACTGTGATGGTGCTAGTCCTCCTCTCTCTTTGCCTACATCATCATCCTCTTCTTCTTCTAGCTCTGATTACAATCTTAGGGGACATGACCATGATGAAGGTGACTGAAGGGACCGAAATGATCAAAGAGAGCATTGGGCAAGGTAAGACTAGGGGTGTAGGCATTTAAGAGAGACATGACACCATGAACAAAGGGGTAGTAGAGGGCATCGTAGGCACCAAAATAAAGGCCTCAATGATCCTTTGCTTGCTACTTAGAGTGTGCTAAACATTGCAAAGGTAGTATGAATTCCAATAAGTCATGTGAATGATAGTTGGATTAAAAGGCTATACATGAACAATATTCCTTGGTTTAAAGGGGGATATAACTCAAATCCACAGAACCATCTCCAAGATTTTCAAGATGTATGCACATTGGAAAATATAAAAAATGCATGGAAAATGCTTAAGTTTTTTCCAAGGACACTGATTAAAGAAGAAAAAAACTAGTACTTGTCTTTAGAATTGGAATCTATTAGATAATGGAGTAAAATGCTTAAATTGTTTAATGACAAATATCAAGAATACTCCATAGTGTCCAACTTGAAAAGGTGGATTCAATGATGGAAAAAAGGAACACACAAATGCTTGGATGCTACCATTAGCTGATACTATTCCTTAATGCATAGATTTCCTAGCCATAGTTATTTCCAACTAGATCAACTTCACCTTATTGTAGATGGGGTTTGATCTAAAACAAGGAGAACCCTTGGCATCTATTCCTAAGGATGAATATTGAAATTAAGTGCCTATTAGATTTAAAGATTGATTGAGTAGGTAGCTGAAGAAAAAGGTGAATTGAGAAAATGAGAAAGTGTAGAAGAGTATAATCATGATCCTTCCATTCACAAGAGGGAGGTTTGATTTTGTGATAGTGAGGAAGAATCAAAACTTGATGAGGTGGAAAATAGGAAATCCTTGTTACTTCAAAAATATAAATTTGAAATTATGGCCAAGGTTGATTAGTTATGGAACTCCATAGATAATAGATTTCAAGCTATCCTCAAAATTGCTGAAGAGTCCAAAGAAAAAGGTAGTGATCATGAGCACAGGAGACACAAAGAAATTGAACATGCTTATCAAAGAAGGTATGGGCAAGATTATTGCAATAGAAGAAGTTACAAGAAGGAAATCAAATGATGATGATGAGTGTGAAATCTGCCAGTATTAACATCTTAAGGGATGTCCCGTAGTGTCATACTTACAAGAGTTTGGGGTGTATGCTTTAAATCCATGACTCACATAGAGGAAAACATCTAGAAGATTGCCTTATCCTCAAGGTAATCCTAGGTAGTTCCAACAAAAACAATAATATTATCCAAGTGGAACTCCATCACAACCGTGTGAGAAATATTAACAATGGTAGCAACCATAGTCATTGGGATTGACACCACCAAGGAAGTAATACCCTTACCAACAACTTAATCCATATGGGTATTGTGTTCAACAATCCTTGTCTCCATGTGACTCTTCTAGTCACATTTCTACTTTCCAATATTAGTACCACTCTTCTAATTATTATCAAACTCATTCTTCACATGCAAGATGAGATACCACCTCCTACCCTTATCCCCCTCCTATTCCTACATATCTTCCTCCTCCATCTACATATCTACCATCTACTCCACCTACGCAAGGTGAACTCCTAGCTTAATTGCAACAATTCAATGCTACCAGGGCCATTAATATACAACCAATTAATCAACCAAGTGGTTTGGATACTTGATCAAAGAAAATACCTTTCTTTTGATCATGTAGTTTTCCTAAAGCCTCAAATACACATGCAGTTGACAACTTGGTTCCTCTGGCTTCCTTTGTATCAAATTTATTCAAGTCCCCTTCAAACCAAACATTGCCCAATATCCACACTATGATATTTACTCACACTATATCTAATTGGATCCATGCTAAAAAACTTCCTAGGAAGTTAGCAGATCTTGAAAGTCCTATGATGTATTTGTAGATTGCTAGGAATAAAGCATGTAGATTGCTAATTCTAAGAGAAACACACTTTTCATGGAACCAACTGAGAGCTTGACATGTGCATATGTTGTAAGCATGGACAAAATTGAACAAGTTCATCACCAACTCTCTAATGATGAAAATGATGATACCTACTAGGGAGAGTTGGAAATTTTGAAAATTTCAAGTAAGAGCCCTTTGAACTAAAACCTCTATTGGTTGGCATGGAATATATGTTCCTAAAAAATGGAAAGTTAGTCATAATCAATGTAAATCTTACTCTAGAATAGAAATAGATGCTATTGAATATGGTTGAAAAATGGTTAGTAGCCTTTTCTTGGTCATATCCTGAACTCACAAGAATTGATCCTAAGATACTAGCATCACATCTACACTATTCTCACCATGAAGCCAAAGAGGTGATTGAACCTCAAATCAGATCATCAAAGAAGAAATCGATCAACTTCTCAATATGGGATTCATTTATCCCATTACAAATAGTGAGTGGGTTAGTCCACTCATGATTATGCCAAAGAAATGTGGAAAGTGGTGGATCTACATTGATTTTTGGCTATTGAATATGGCAACATTCAAGGACCACTTTCCATTTCCATTCATTGATAAAGTATTAGACACAATATCTGGGCATTGCTACTACAATTTTTTGGATGGTTATATTGGATATAACCAAATCCAGGTCAGACTAGAGGACTAATCCAAAAGAACATTTATAAGTTCCTAGGGTACTTTTTCATATCGCAAGATGCCTTTTGGTTTGTTCAATGCCCCCACTACCTTTCAATGCCTAGTTGTAATCATTTTTCAATAGAAAATTGGTAGTGGTATGAAATTTTTTATGGATGACTTTTCCACAAATGAAGCTACATTTGAGCAAGCCATGGATTGCTTTGAGCAAGTACTAAAATGATGTGTTGAGACAAACCTTAGGTTCAATTGGCAAAAGAGTCACTTGATTGTCTATGAAGGAATTGTATTGGGTCACAGAATATCACAAGAAAGAATTAAGGTTGACCTCAAAAAAATAAGGGTCATCAAAGGAATAATCTGCCAATCAGAAACTATCAAAGATGTTTAGTCATTCCTTAGACATATTGACTATTACCGACGATTCTAGGAGAATTTCTCTAAGATCATAAAATTGTTGGTAGAGTTGACAAAGAAAGATTCTTCATTTTTCTAGACTGTGAAATGTAAACAAGCATTCCAATAGTTGAAAGAAAAACTTGTAGAAACTCTAATCCTATAAGCACCCAACTAGTCTAGAACATTTCATGTTATGAAAGATGCATTAAATTATGCCTTGGGAGCTATGCTTACATAGATGGATGACAAGAAATTTCCATATTACATCCACTATGCTAACTAAAGCATTATGGGTGCACAACTAAACTGCATCACTATAGAAAAATAATTGATGGAAATGGTGTTTGCTATATAAAAGTTTAGATATTATTTTCTTGGATACAAAGTGTTTGTGCACATAGACCATAATGCCATTCACTTCTTGATGAACAAGCCAATGGTAAGCCCTTGTGTCATATGATGGCTAGTGATCTTGCAAGAATTTGATCTTACTATGGTAGATCAACAAGACATTGAGAATGTGGTCATTGTTCACTTATCTCTATTGTGATGGGATAAAAAAGAGGAGGAGAACCCACTATCTAATATGTTTTCTAAGGAACTCCTCTTTGTTGGGGCTATAACTGAACAATTGTCCAATGACCCTAAATGGTATGATAACATTCTCACCTATCTTCTCACTTAAGAGATGACATAATGGTTGGACCATAGGAAGAAACAATAGTATTTTCACCAAGTAAAATGCTTCATGGATGTCAATGGATACCTTTACAAGGTGTGCATCGATGACCTAGTTCAATGGTGTGTCCTTGATACTAATCAATTCTGCCTTCTTTAAGATGCTCATGATGTTTCTTGCAAAAAACACTATGCTAATAGATGGATGGCCATTAAAATCCTAATGGTAGGGTATTATTGACCAACAATCTTTAGGGATGCCCACCAATACATTCGCTCTTGTGAACAATGCCAAAGAGATGGTGGAATGATTGCTTGAATAGAGGAATTTCAATAATGGATTC
This sequence comes from Gnetum montanum, assembly GCA_015680685.1. Lineage (NCBI taxonomy): Eukaryota > Viridiplantae > Streptophyta > Gnetopsida > Gnetales > Gnetaceae > Gnetum > Gnetum montanum. The sequence continues at coordinate 223,844 of MNCI01023951.1, read as the reverse complement.
AATCATTGGAACCCTTGGACATCTAGGCATTGACTTCATGCGTTCCATCATGCCCATGTCAAATGGAAAGGAGTACATCATAGTTTCTATTGACTATTATACAAAATGGGCAAAATAAGTAGCCATCATCGACTGTACATCTTCTACTATTCCTCAGTTTGTACAAAAAAATGTTGTAAATAAGTTTGTTGTGCCACATGCATTAATTTTTGATAATGGAACCCACTTTATAGGCACTACCTTTTGGAAGCTCATGCAGTTCTTAGGGGTTGAACATAAACTTACAAAATCCTACCAACCCCAAGCCAATGGTCAAGCTAAGGTTACCAATAGAGAAATCACAAGGATTCTAATAAGAATTGTTAGCAAATATAGGAAATATTAGAATAAAAAAATTAATGATGTCCTTTGAGCCTACTGCTTAACATGGAAACTTCCTATAGGCTATTCTCCCTATGAGCTTGTGTATAAAAAATTACCAACACTTCCTATTCAATTTGAGCTTCATACACTTTCAATAGCCTATGACCTCAACTTAACTTGAGTCTAGCACCAAAAAAAAAAGACTAATAACTCTCAACTTTCTAGACAAAAACCAATTGGTGGCCCTATCATCTAATGAGTTACACAAGGCCTACAACAAAATGTGCCATGACCTTAAAATCAAAAATGTCAAACTTCAACTAGGAGATAAGATTCTCTACTAGAACCCCATACATGTACCTTAATGAACTAAGTTTCAAATTTTTTGGGAATGACCTTATATAATTTATGAAGCTTTTCCTTTTAGGGCCATTATGCTCTACAAACTTGAAAGCCTAGATAAGAAGCAATCAATCAACATATAATAAGTCAAACCTTTCCACGAGCATAAGCCAACAAATATAACCAACACCTCATCAAATGGACAACCACACTCCATATGTTTGATTTCCTCGTTTCAACTTAGTTTTAGGGGATATGGCCATCCACACTAACTATATAAGGGGCTTCTTAATTTTACACCCTTTTTCTTTTACATGTTTTTATTTACACATTTTTATTTTGCACCTTTTTATTTTACACATTGTTTATTTTACATTTTCTTGTTCCTATGTTATTAATATTTTCTAATTTTTGTTTTATAAAATCATTATTACATTTGCTATTTCTTGAACATTTTACAATTTCTTTTATATTTTCTTTTATTCTAGTGTGAATTTCTAACTTTTTGTTAATAAGTGTGAGGCACAATGGTAATTTGTTACTTGATGGTCGTATGTACTATGTTGTTATTTAATTGTTGATGTATAGATTCTAGATTTTAATTTTATTATAAATAATTAGGACATGATTTCTTTTTAATCCAATAGGCAATGAGTCCACAACATCCACCCATCCAAAAACTCTATGGTTTTCCTTGTTTTAGAATGTGCAATCCCTTTTCTATTAACAAAACTATAAAAAATTTGTGAATTTGGTGGTTTTCAAAATTGGAAAGGAGTCAAAGGTTTGAACAAGGTGTGACTTCAAGGGGATTTGATGTTCTTTGTGCCTTTTTGCTTACTTGGATGCATGTTTGTTTTCATTAATTTCTTCCTATTCCATGTCAACCAATAACAGGAAGTCGAATAAGTCTTTGCAAGGTGTGGTTTCCATTTTTAAAAAAATTGGAATTCAAATCACACAACTTAGACACAATAAAAAAATAAGTCTTTGCATGGTATGGTTCCCATTTTAGAAAAAAAAATGATGAAAATTCAAAGCACACCCCTTTATTGGGCTACAAGCATTGGTTATGGAACTAGAAAGACATGTTACCCATGCCTGAAGATCCTCTCTAACTAAGGCCCTTCCTCACTTCCTACTTCTCTTTTCTTCTCTAATAAGGAATGGTGGTTGTTCTGTGGAAGAACTCTTGTGTCTCAGGGGGATGGATTAGTGTTAGAATGGTGACGCAAAGTCATTGAACATGGTTGGTTTTGGTCTAGTCTAAGGATGGATCTTATGAAGTCATTTAGCCATAAAATTCACAAATTACTTCATGTAATATTAATTAGGAACTTCATTCCACACTCTCTCCCATTCATCTATGCTTTTCATGTTTCACCTCACGATTGGTTTCATGTTCTTGTTTGATGTGTTAAAATTCTTATGTAGTTTCTTTTAGGTTTTTGTACTTAACCTTCCATAACCATTAATCATCCATAGGGCCCATGGACTCCTTAATTTGATGTTATGCAAGGGAAATAAAAGGTCTATACCTACTTTAGGAAGGACCCACTTGCATATCTTTTGGTTAATTTAATTAAGTTCTTTATCCTTAGACACTTGTACAATCAAATCCTTTTGTGTTTCCCATCAATGAAATCCAATTGTTCACATCTTCAAAAAAATTTTCAATGAAACCTTTTATAGTTACTATTGTGAATTCTTACACCCTCTTCAAGCATTTCATCTTGTTTGAACTTTTCAAATTTAATGAACCACTTCTCCATTTTACCCTATTTGTCACTCTTCCTGCTAACACTACTAAAGGAATCAATCTACCACAATCATAACCTAGCTGAGTGTAACCATTGATGATACAAGGTACTTAATAGCTAAGTATTACACATTGCATAATAATTTACAAATGTGTTATGATTACAGTGGGAAGCATGGAATAGAAGAGGGAATTTCTTCACTAAGGATGATCTAGCAGTACCACATGACAAGGATCATTCATGATCATTGTATCTTCTCTCTATCTCTTTAGTTTCCAAGAGGAGTGGATGTTAGTTTTGTCTAGGGTATTCTCTTATCTTTTTATGAACACTCAATTTTGTAAAATATTGTAATTCATACACCTAGGCATTTATGAGTTTGTTTGTTTTATTTGACTCAATTTGTATGTTAATAAATAATCCCATACCTTTCTAGTATTTTGTAAGGAACTTTGTCCTCCTCTTTCACTTAAGGATGAGTTTTCATTTAGTCATGGGACTATGATGAATCGTGTTTTGAGTAGCTCTAATAGTGAACCCTAATATGCGATATTGAATATTAGATATCATGGGGTATATGCTGGCCTATAAATATAGCACTTGGGCTCATGATTTTCATATAGTTTTTGTTATAAATAGCAAAGCTCTTGTAGTTTCTTTTCTCTAGTGTTAGAATATTTTCTAAGTGCCTGTAACAAGATTTTGAATGTGTATGGATCTTTTTTTGAACTCTGATGTACCTGATCATAGCAGTGTGATGGGAATAAAACTTTTGATCATCCTTGTAGCACTCAAAATATATTAAATGTTTCCTTGATGCATTTAATATTCATGCATTTCATTTCAATAAGCTTTAATTAAGCAATTAGTTTCTAGTTGTCAATGAACACAAGCATGACCACCTTGAGCATACGTGTAACAGTTGGTAACCCAGAAACACTTAAGGTTTGGTAGCCCAACAATGCTATACATGTTCAGGATGTGTCTAGAAAGTGGGAACAGGTACTTGTGTTAGGGTATCTAGGTAGTATAATAATTAGATATTAAATTCCTCTACCTTATATTCTTGTTGTATCCAATTAAAATTACAAAACATAAAAATGATAAAAATCATGTGCCTCAATTACACTTAAACCATATCCTTGAGCTTCACAAGTGTAGCTGGAAAGATAGTAAACATCCTAAATGTCCATTTCACTTTCTAGAGAATTAGTGCACTAGAGAACTATAGGTCCACAAAATTCAACTGAATCACATGTGAATGCCTTAGTGATTTGTATGGTTGGGAATAGGTGTACCTCACTGCTCATCATCTATGATCCATATTGTTGAAAGTAAACTTGAAGGATTAGTAGCTAAAAGGTAGGATAGATAATTCCTACAATATTTTGAAGAGCATGGTAGATCCATTGTGAGTTGGAAACTTATGGAATTTATGCTAAAACAAAAATTTAAAAAGAATTCCCACTACCCTAACATAACTTAAAAGCTAAATTTCTTAGATGAGAAGTGAAAGAAGTAAAGGATTATCATGTTAAGTTTTGTAATACTTTACAAAAGGATCTTGTATATTGATATGAGTATGAGTAATCTTCTCATTTTTTATGGATTAAGGATACAATATTAGAAAGAATTTACATTTTATGAACTTGATACTCTTGATGAAGCTTATGTTCTTAAGGTTGAAATAAAAATTACAATGTTTGGACTAAAGAAATATAAATATCAAAAAACTAATAATGAGAAAGATATAGCTCAAAAGTTAAAGAAGTCATCTAAGGAGAAAGGTGAAGATGAGAAAAGAAAGGGTGTATACTTTACCAAAAAGAAGGAGAAGAAGGGCAAGAACTTCAAAAGAAAAATATCAATATTATAATCATGATGAATATGGTTATAAATAATGGGAGCGTACTAAGCCAAAGAAGAATGCATCCAAGAGAAAAGAAATCTAGACTATGTAAGAAGTAGAGGTACCTAAAGTTTCAATGAAGGCATATGAGGGCTAAACCTTTGCATTTCATTGAGTAAAGTGAATTGAATAGTTATAATTTTGTTAGTAATATGAATTCCAATGAAGATCTCATGATGAACATTTTATTTAGATTTTAATGTAATGTTGAATGCTATTTATTGAATTTTATTATTGATAGTGAAGTACAAGAGAATGTGATCTCTACCAAGGCTGTGAAACCATTACATTTAGATAACATCCCTCATCCTTATTCATATAAATTTAATTAGATGGTGAAGAATCATTACAAGTAAGTTAAGGAGTAATGTCTTATGAAGTATTTCATTGGCCAATTTTAGGATAGAATTATTTTTGATGTGTTACACATTAATTGTATTGATATTATTCTTGGTAGTCCTTGGAATTATGATAATAAAGTTATTTTAAATTATGAAAATAATACATGGATAGTTACTAAAAATTAGTAAAGGCTTATATTATTCTCTATTATTGTTGAAGATGATGCTTGTACTTTAAACTCTTCATTGATGTTTCATACTTTAAGGGAATTTATAAGGGTAATTGATATGGATGATACTTGTGATGAAATATTTTATGATAATGAAAGTGATTCATTTGAATTAGATAATAATATTTATTGTGTTGTGTCTCATATACATGAGAAGAATAATGTTTGTAATGATGGACAATAATGGTTGCTAATGATGTTATTCTTATTGATGCTTGTTAGCATTTTTGTTAGTGTTAGGCTAAAATTCTATTTCTCCATTGATATTGATAAATGATTTAAAGGGTTTAAGAACTAAAAAATTTTATTATGATTATTGTTAGGCGTATGTTTTACTTAAAAAATAAGAGAATTTATTGGTTGAAGATGGAGAACTATCATTGACGATTGAAAAGGTTGCCTCATTCATGGATGCTAATGTATATTTTTTCAAATTTTCATAAAATCTATATGAATGTTTCATGCATTATGGGGATGCAAATGAGGCATTCCAAGAAGGTTCTCAATTATTGAAAGTATGTTGGGGCATGAGAACATGCCTCCAAGAGTAAGTAAATTGTAAGAATAAAATATTAAGTATTGTAATCAGGTGTAATATTTCCTCTTGTAATGCTACTAAGGCATTGAGTCATGAGAATTATGGTGATGAGTATAATGATCTTGGGTCATGAGGACATGATGCCTTTCAACTTATGAAAGTTCATTAAGAATGAAATTTTTAAGGGAAAGGAAGATGATAAAGGATATCAAGTTGGCTTCCTTGCATCTCTTATTCTTAATATGTCCTAAGATTCTTAGGAATGAACATTTATGTTTTAGAGTCATTCTAGTGCTTTTTAACGTGTTTTATCTTAGAGTAGGCAAGTATGATCACACCATGAGTCATAGTTGATTGTAGTGTAAAGTTGTAAGCTACTTGGAGTCATAGTTAGTTTTAGTTTGAGGAAAAGTGAAGAATTTAGGTTTTTGATGTTAGGTATCAACTTGAAGATTCTTTCAAGTTGCATTAAGGTTTCAACTTAAGGTTGCATGTCACATAATATTGCAATTATCAAAGAAATAGAGAAGAAAAATATGAAGATTTTAGTAATGCAATAGGATACAAGTCATAGTTCAGTTGCAAGATGGTTTTTGTGAGGTAGCTGTGAGTCATAACTAGTTACAATCTACTTGAAACTAATTTTCCAAAAATATTACTGTTGGCGAACGTTTGGGACGTGACCGCCAACGAGTGTCCTCAAACAAGATTTAGGTGCCTTCCGGTCTCTGGCAACACCAAGGCCTAGATACCTCCAAATAAACTTAGTAGTTAATGTGAGTATGTGTGTGTGCTGTTGCAGCGTGCGGTTGTGAGAAATGTAACAATTGCATTGTGTGTAAACTACAAATGACTTACTTCAATGAGATTCAGCCAACTTTGTCAAGTACTGTGAGTTGTTGAAAGTTTCCTATTTTGTTCAATTGCCTAGTCTACGTGGTCCTTATAATACCTACTTGTAACAAATAAAATTTTGCAAAAACATTTGAGCACAACTCAGCAATCTACTCCTAATTTTCCCTAGAGAAAGGGATAGTTCCACAAGAAAACTAGAAATAGAGCAAGATTCGATGGAAATAAGCAGAAAAGAAAAGAAAGCAGATTTGTGTAGACTTCAAATATTTAAACAAGGTAAAATGACACGAGTAAACACTTCGCAATAAAGGTATCCCAAATTCAATATCTACGAATTGTTCAAACTTCCAAGGCTCAAACAAGCAATTTCTTCAAGAAAATCCTACTATGCTACCAAAAATTGCTGTGAAAACTACCATGTACGAGACTTCATTTTGACTAGATAATAGATGTCAACGATTGCATTCAAATAGAACATTTAAAAGACTTGACAATTTTTGATTGAAATACCATGGGAATTCACTTTAAATATAGAAAGAAGCTATTTTGGTCCCATCAAAATACCAAAGATTTTTTGAACCCTCTCGACTACTGAATTGTTCAACGGCGTGACTACAAACAGAGGCTCTCTTACAACAATCCCAATAGCAGTTCCCACACGTTGCACAATAACAAAATTTACTACTAAAATGCTCTTAAGGCTTTTAAACACAAGGTCTTCTATGGCAAAATTTTAATAGAAATTTCTATCGGGCAACAAGAACGATAAGAGCAATCTAAAAATCCCAAAATTACTTGCCAAGGATGATACTATCTAAACCACTAGCTAAAAAATTTAAACAAAACAAAAAATGAAATACATAATTCATAGGACCATGACAAGGAGGCTGAAATCTTTATTCTAGCAAGCCATCTTACAAACAATCGTTCACAATTTCTTCTTTACAAAGCTCTTCTCAAGACCCCAAATTTTGTCTTCAAGTGAGAGCCCAAGTGCTAACTAGTAGCCTTACAAAGTGTGATGTATGAGACCTCTCCCCCAAAAAATCTTCAAAGTGATCCCCCCCCTTTTTATATGGTTTAGAGGTAGTTACATATAAAAATATCTTACCTAGCTTCTCTCCCAAGTAACTTGGCCAATCAATTAGGAGATTACTTGCCCAACAAGTTAGGTAAGTTACAAAAATATTGGGTGGTTGTAACCATCATATAGAGAAAAAAATCTACAGCTGACAAGTGTTTACTTCATGTATGATATTGGGTAAATATCCCAAGAATTTTTTTCTTTGAATATATCTTAATATAGAGGTAGGTATCCAACATTTATATCCAATGTTCATCTTGTTAAGTTGAGGCTTTAGAAACATTTCATTTTCACAAAGAATATAATTGAATATAAAATTAATTTAAGGGATGGCGGATGAAGGAAAATATACATTTCAAAAGTAAATAATTTTCCAATGTTAACTGAGATATCGTGGAGGACACTGTTTGTAGTTAAACTAGTTGCCCAATGGCTTCTCCTGCATGCCGCCCATCTTTGCAGCTTATGCTCTGCTCCGCCGAACTTGTCTCGCTCACTGGACCTCCCAAAAATATGATGGTAGTTGAAACCACTCCCACGCATGGCTCGGCAGCAGTTGCTATTTCTCCTATATCAGTAGTGAAATGGCTTGGAACTACAAACCCTCGGTGATGATGACCTGCTTCTACATGTGGGCTGTGTTCAAGTCTGGCGCGTTAAGCGCCAACCGTGTGAGTGCGTCCACAGTTACCACCTGTCTTCGGTGAAGAAAATAGACACCTTCCATGTCCTTGGAAGTGCTCAGCATTTGTGTTTTTTTTTGTTTCTTTTTGCCAATAATCGTCCATAACAGCTGGCACAAGTGCAAACATGGTAACCGCCTACATTTTAGCCCTGTTCCATTTATTTTGTTGTAACCTATTACTCAAAGAACTATGAAACTACTTATTGTTACATGCTCTGGCCAAGAAATTAGGCTTACTATGAAAATAGAAAAATGAAACCCTGCGTGGCAAGCATTTGAGAAAATTCCGAAGAGGAATATGAAGTTATCCCTAACAGTTCTTGGAAAAATTTTTATCAGCAACCATAACTTGTTTTGGTTGCTGTATTAATAAGAACCACCACGTTGCTTTTGAGAGTAAGTGTACCATTTTTTTTTAGCTTCCAAAAATGATTTTCCAATGCCTGGACTATGCCATATTATATCACAAGATGCGCCTCTGTTTCTGAAAGTATTCAGTGCAGTATACTGTTTCTTCTTACTACAGAATTCAATTTTCTTTGTTTATTGGCTTTAATTTGAATCTATAAAAGCAGGACCAACCCCATTCTTGGTTAATGTTCATTGTCAATATGCTTGTATAACAAAGCCATGTATATCTACGCGTCCACCACCACTGCTGAACCGTTTCTAAGCCCATAACTGGTTGAATTATAACCTCTCCCGATAGGCATCATGTAATATGCCGAAATATTAATATTACACTCTTTGCCCAATGTATAAGGTTAAAAATAAAATATGTGTTTCATCACCGTATAACTCATCCGAATTTTTACACATATTTTATTTTATTTTTATTCTCTTTTCCTTGTATTTAAATAGACTGAAACTCCTGGTCCATGAAATGGCTTGAAATGTGCCAACATCTCTGCCCCCAAAAAGAGTTTAAATAACCACATTTTTAACTGAAACATACTGAAATTTTTATTGGATTTTACAACTGGATAGAAATATTTTTTGAGGAAAATTCCCATTTAACATAAGGTGTAATGGGACAAAAACCTCATTTCTAAGCAAAATCAAACTGTTCTTAACAAACTGGACATTATCAAGTCCTTCATGAACTATTCCTGGGGTGGAAACTAAATTGTGCGTGTTACCCTGGTGGGAATCCTCATCTCCCTAACTATTTCATAGGAAATTTCTAATGTGATGAAGGCGATTCTATTGTTTTCAGGCTTGGTGGAGCTCTCACCGTGATCTATTGGAGCTTTCTCTTTAATACTTTTCTCATTTTCTTTTTTGGATGAGCTCTTTTGTTCTTCTCCATTAAGTCCTTCATTTTCTTCTCAGGAGACAAAAGCTTCTCCCCATCCCCATGATGACTCTTCATAGTTTGGTGGCTCTTCTCCTTTTGATATCGCCCCCAAACATTGGACTCTATATCCAAACCTCTAGTGAGAATAGAAAATTCATCGGACAACCAAGTCATAAAAGGACACTCTTTTGGAGCTCCACAAGATCTAGCCTTTAGATAAGCCTTCAATACATGCTCAAGGCAACATCCCATCACATATGGCATAAAAGGCTTTTTCATTACTCTCTCAAACTCCATTAGCTCTGCCTAGCCTTGACTACCAAACTTGAATTAAAAGATGATGAAATCTTAAGCAATCTAACCCTCCTTTTATAGGTGCTAAGAATTTTAACTTCCATCCAAGTGTCTTCAACCAAGCTTCCGTCTTTCTAGGCATTCAAACCATTTGTCACAATCCTCACTAAGTGGTGGGTGAGTCACCTTCCCCACTTGTCAAACTTGTAGAATTCCACTTGTTTCATTTGTAGGCTACCACTTGCCCCATTTGAAGGAAAGATAATGTTTCAAATATAAATAAAGTNGATAAGCCTTCAATACATGCTCAAGGCAACATCCCATCACATATGGCATAAAAGGCTTTTTCATTACTCTCTCAAACTCCATTAGCTCTGCCTAGCCTTGACTACCAAACTTGAATTAAAAGATGATGAAATCTTAAGCAATCTAACCCTCCTTTTATAGGTGCTAAGAATTTTAACTTCCATCCAAGTGTCTTCAACCAAGCTTCCTTCTTTCTAGGCATTCAAACCATTTGTCACAATCCTCACTA
>MNCI01023951.1:168298-200581 GCA_015680685.1 Gnetum montanum | reverse complement strand
AAGAGCAATCTAAAAATCCCAAAATTACTTGCCAAGGATGATACTATCTAAACCACTAGCTAGACAATTTAAACAAAACAAAAAATGAAATGCATAACTCACAGGACCATGAAAAAGAGGCTGAAATCTTTATTCTAGCAAGCCATCTTGCAAGCAATCGTTCACACTTTCTTCTTTACAAATTGCTCTTCTCCCAAGACTCAAAGTGTCTCCAAGTAAGAGCCCAAGTGCTAACTAGTAGCCTTCAAAATGTGATGTATGAGACCCCAAGTGTGATGTGAGAAGTGATCCCCCTAAGTGATGATCCTCCTCCTCTTGACCCTTGAAGCCTTTTTATAGGGTCCCAAGGTAGGTAGGGAAGTTACATATTCAAAAATATCTCACCTAACTTCTCTCCCAAGTAATCTAGCCAACCAATTAGGAGATTACTTGCCCAACAAGTTAGGAGGTTACTTGCCCAACAAGTTAGGTAAGTTACAACAATTTTGGGTGATTAGAACCATCATAGAGATAAAAAAGGCTACAATTTAGTTATAAATATAGGAATAAAAGGGATAATAGCCAAATGTCTCCTTTTATAGGATGTTACACAAATATCCCATAACTTTCTTTTTCTTTTGAAATCTTAAAATATTTGATTTAAATCATATTTTAGATAAATCATAGTAATAGAGATAGTAATTATAGTAAATATATATCTATTGGCCCCTAACTTGAAAAAATTAAATATATATCTATAGACCACGTATGATCTTTATAATTGTTAAAAAAAAACTATTAACAATATTAAATGCTTCGTGATGTGCGGCATCTCTGTCTGACCATGCTCTGGAAATACCACGGCAATCTCATGGTTTAGCTTTTCAAGCCTCTCCTAAAATGCCTCCAAGCGCGTGCCTGGAAAAGCTTGACCACACCTTTCGCGTCTATCATGGCTACTCTGCTCTTTCCGCCGCTACTCTGCTACCGCTGCTCTCCACCAACGTGCAGCCCTCCCCTACAATTTCTGCCTCCCATGTACGCGCTTTCGCTGGTGCTCGCTGCGTGACGGCCAGTGCTCGAGATGGTGCACAGGGAGGCATGCAAACCCTCGGCAAAGGCCAGATCGACTCCAGTTCCGGCACTTGTGGCAGTTGCAGTGACGGCGGCGGTAGCAAAATGATCCTCAGCAGAGGAGTTCTTCGGCAAGGGTTTCAAGGGTTTCTGGTCCGTTCTAAAATTTGCTCTTGAACCACTTTGGCTTCAGCAGTAGCATCCTCATGCATTTTTCTCCCAATGAAACCGTCAAAGATCAAAAAACCCTAGCACTTCTGCTATTTTGCTATTTCTGCAACTGATGAAGAACCGAAGAATGAACCGTGGCTGAGACGGTAATGCCGAAAATTAATATTGCAGGACCTCCTGGTAGAGCAACGTTCTTCTGGCTTTGCAAGAAACATATCCACTTAGCTATCATGTTTTATTATTATTTTTTTAATAAGGAAGATGGTCCTGGATTCCATCAAGATCGTTACTGCAAGTATGGTTATTCAATAAACCTCTGTAATAAATCTTCTTGTCAAGCCATAGTCTTACAACAAGCACATCAACTGCCCCTAAATTTAGGACATTAACAAATTCCTCCCTTTGCTGCAGAACTGTGCTATTTTGAATGATTTTTTTTAATGTTGTAATACCAACAGGTAGTACAACAGCTTTGGCTGAGAAATTCTCTGTTCTGCAAACTACTGTTGATATATTTCTATTGGTTTCATCAATTACAAAGTCAGTTGGTTTCATCAATTACAAAGTCAGTTACTCTTTTATTGGACAATAAACAACATCCTTTTGTCTTCAAGAGATGAACCCAAGATCTAAAAATTTTCTCATGAACCATTCCACAATAGCTAAGAACATTAAAATCTTGTTGATGCACAACAATGAAGTAGTAAAACATTCCCAACGTTGTAGCTGCACTGCATTGCTCCCTTGGAGCAAACAGTCCAAGAAGAAGCATTGGGTTCAAAGCATCCTCGTAAATCCTCTTAAAGTAACCAAACTACTTGAACAATTCCCTTGCAGTTAACTTATCATACTTTATCCAAGCATTGTCACTATTATCAAAATCAATCACTGGATACATCAACAAAAGTGAAGTCAAACGATCTTGTAAGGTAGACGTTTGAACTATGGACAGACAAATGAGCCCAGAGGACTGGGCAAATGAGGGAGATGTTGAAATATTAGTGATTTAACCTCAAGTCCGTTATGTGAATACTGAGCTGAACGAGACCAATTAGTGAAAGGATGTAAGCCTAGATCTTGTGTGAGAAAAAATATATTACGGTATGGATACCAAACACCATGAATCCCAGCTTGTTCCATGAAATGGCCAAAATGTGCCAACAGTTGATAAACCTTGCAGCATTCTAGATAGCTTAAATGTTTCATTTATGCATTTAATATTCTTAGGTATTTATTCAATTTTTTGTAGTAATTAATCTAATTAGGTAATTAAGTGAGATAAGCTAGATAGATTACTTACATAAGTACGACTTCTTTGAGCATAACATGCATCTGCTTGGTAACCCCAACGGTGTTATTGCTTAGTGTGCCTAGTGGCATAGTGCTTAGTAAGCTAGTAAGGATACATAGGTTTAGGATGTGTATGGAAAGTGGAACTAGGTGCTTATGTTAGGACTAGTTAAAGATTAGTTAGTTAATTGAATCAAATTAGTCATTAAATTACTTTATCTCTCTTTTCAAGCACCAAAGAACCTAAAACATAAAATGATAAAAATAATATGCCTCAATTACACTTAACGATACCTTTGAGCTTCAATAAGTATAATTGGGAAGACAATGAATGACCTTAGGGCAAGATTCACTTCCTTGAAGGCTAGTGCATTGGAAACCATAAAGTCCATGGAATTTGACTAGATCATGTGTGAACACTTTCTAAATCGTATGGTTGGACATAGGGGTACCTTGCTACTCATCATTAGTGTCATTGCTAGGGACTTTGTTTATTGAAATGTGTGCTATTCATTAGATGAACCCAAGGTTAATATCACTCTCAAACAACATATAATTACAAAATCATACTAATTGTTTTATTTGTTTCAAAACGTATTCTTTTCATAGGTATGAGGATGTCAAACGGTTGATCCCATAAGAGCACAAAGTGGTATATACTCATCTAGATGAGTATGTATTTGACTTCACCTTCATCCTACATCAATATGAACAATTTTAATGGTGTGATATGGAGGAAAAAATCATATTTCCCCCTGATCAATCTATGTCAAGGATGCTCTTTCAAACTCTTAAGAGGTTGGGCATTCTAGACATTCATGAGGAATACATTAGGAATGGTTATAACACTTGAGGCTACCATTTGACTGAAACACCATGTAGGAGAGATTGATACTAGGAGAAGCACCACGAGTTTACAAAGGGAAAACAAGTCACTAACTCTTTGTTCCTGTTAAACCAAGATGACAATGTGGATCATTCCCCTAAGGGTTTCCAACATGAGGATTCTCCATCCTCTGTTATTGGTGATGAGGGTATGGTCCTAAACCTACGAACAACTATTTATAACCAGGTTCAGGAAAAAGTGATAGGTATGGTAGGGACTTGGGTAAACATCACAATGGCAAGGGATTTAAAGATGGTGGTCATAATGAGTGAAGAGGTGGTGGTGGACACCATGATGGTGGTGGTGGTCCACCTTCTTCTTTATCCTCTTTATCCAATTTTGAACATTTCTTTTCATCGGCTAGTTCTCATAGAAGCTACCATAGAAATAATCATGATGAAGGTGATCAACAAGATAACAATGATTGCAAAGCCTACCAAGAACATTAGGGTAACAGAGAACATCATTAAAGATAACACAATATTGATGATGATGAGCCTCTATTGGAAACTTGAAGCATGATTAACATTGTAGAGGTAGTAAAGATTCCAACTAGACATGTGAAGGATAGTCGGATCAAGTACTTAGATATCAATAATATTTCAAGATTTGAAGGGCGATACAATTCTGATCCACAAAACCATCTACAAGCTTTCCCAGATTCTTGTTCCTTACAACACATTAAAAATGATTGGTAGAAACTCAAGCTCTTCCCTAGGACACTCATCAAGGAATCTAAAAGCTAGTATTGATCCTTAGAGCTAGAATCTATCCATCAATGGAGTACAATGTTTGAGCTATTTAATGATAAATACCAAACGTAATCTAGAATATCCAACCTATGAAGGAAAATCCAAGGCTAAAATTAGGGAACACATGAATCCTTGGATGCCTCCATGGATAGATATTATTCTCTCTTACACTGATGCCCTAGCCATGGATATTCTCAAAGGGAACAACTTTGCCACATCATCAATGGGATTAGAGTAGCAACAAGAAGAACTCTTGGGGTTTATGCCCAAGAAAGACTCTCTAAATTAAAAGCTCATTCAATACAAAGGCTTGTAAAGTTGGTATCAAAAGAAGAAAGTGAGTTGTAAGAAATGGAAAGTGTAGAAGAGTATAATTAGGACCCTTATATAAGAAAAAAGGAGGTCCAATTTTTTGACAAGGAGGATGCACCACTTGACAAGGTGGTAAATAGAAAAACCTTACCTATAAACAAATCTATTTCTTATATTTTGGCAAAGGTTGATAAGTTATGGGACTCTTTCAATGAGAAATTCTAAACGGCTATGAAAATTTTAGAAGCATCCAAAGAATACAGTAATGATCATGAACATAGAAGACAAAAAGAAGTTGAATGTGCCTACCAAAGAGGTAAGGGCAAGGCTGGTGTAGTAATAGAAGTTGTGGAAATTGACTTTGATGATGATACTAGTTTTCACATCTATCAATACAAACATTGAAAGGGGTGTTACCTTGTGGTGTCACACTTACAAGAGTCTAGGTTGTACACATTGAATCCTTGACTAGCAAATATGTAAGAACTTAGATGATTGCCTTATCCTCAAGGCAATCCAAGGTAGTTCCACTAGCAATAATAAGCTTATTACTCAAGTGGAGCTCCACCACAACCATATGAGCAATACCAATAGTGGCACCAATGAAAATCATGGAGAATGCCACCACCAAGGTAGTAGTACCCTTATAGGCAATCAAATCCATATGGGTACTATGTTCAGCAATCCATTTCTCCATGAAGTTCTACAAGCCATGCCTCATTCTAGCAAAACTATTACCCTCTAGAGTACCATCAAACTCATTCACCATCTATTTGAGGGAAGCATCCATACCAATATCACCCTACACATCCATCTGCACATATTCCTCTATCCTTTACCTAGTTACCTTCTACTTCATTCATGCAGGGTGAAATTCCGCCATAGCTATAGTAACAAAATGCTATGAGGTCTTTGAATTAACAACTGGCCTTCCAATCATGTGGGTTGGATAATTGATTTAGGAAATGACCATTTTTCCAATCCAAAAATCCTTCCAAACCCCCACAACCTAATGTGGCTGGTCACCCTACATCTCTAACATCCTCATCCTCTATATCAAATACATTTGAGATCCCTTCAAATCAAACACCACCTCAGATCTACATTATGATGCTAAATCATTCCATTTTCGATGAGATCAGGGTTGGCAACCTTCCCATGAAAAGATCTAATCTAAAGAGTCCTCTCATTTACATAAAAATAATTAGACATGAGCCATGCAAGGCTATTCTTGATTCTGGTTTTAGAGTTAATCTCATCTCTCATGACATGTACATAGCTTGGAACCTATCACCTCTCAAGAAGAGCAACATCCATTTAGAATTTTTAGACCAATCAATCACTATCCCTTTGGAGTTAGTGGAAGACATTATAACCACAGTTAGTGGGTGGTCTTGTCTTGCTGATTTTTTGATGATCAAGGTTGAGAACTACAAAGGTGACTTCCCCATCATTATGGAATGGACATGGTTGAGCATAGTAGATGTGTGTATGGGTATAAGGGCTCTTTCCTTGAAAATCTCCAAGGAAAATAAATTTGGACATTTAGAGAAGAAGCATGTTCCATGTATCGTGTACAATGACAACAGATGCAATTGTGTGCAAAAGATCTAGTTCATCAAAAGTACATTCATTAAAGAATTTATTCAGTGTGCACATGAATAAGATATTCAAAGGTTTCTGTACATAGTAGCCACAAAATAAGAGGGCATCCAGTGGCTAAAAGTTGACTTTGACAATAGCACACGATGCATGGAATCAATTAATAGCCTAACATGTGCTTATGTCAAAGGCATGGATGAACTTGAGCAAGTTCATTACCAACTCTCTAATGATGAAGATGATGATACCTATTCAGGAGAGTTGGAATCCCTGATAACTTCAAGTATGAGCCCCTAGAGTTGAAAACTCTACTAGCTAGCATGGAGTATGCATTTTAAACAATAGAAAGCTAATCATAATCAATGCCAAATTACTCTTGAATAAAAAGAAAAGCTATTATAGGTGGTTAACAAGTGTTCAACAATCTTTACTTGTTCATATCTTGAGCTGATTAGAATTGGTCCAAGGATATGCTAGCATCACATTTACACCACCCTAGCCATGAAGCCAAGAAGGTAGCTACAGAGGTAGCTGAACCCCAAATTGTAGTAGATTGTCAAAGAGAAAATAGAACAACTCCTCAAAGTGGGGTTTATCTATCCCATCATGGATAGTGAGTGGATTAGCCCACTTGTAATTGTGCCAAAGAAATGTGGTAAGTGATGGGTTGGTATTGATTTTAGGCTATTGAATATGGCAACATTTAAAGATCATTTTCCATTGTCATTTGTGGACCAAGTGTTGGACACTATTTCTGGGTATTGTTATTATAGCTTCTTGGATGGTTATAATGACTATAACCAAATCCAAATTACACTAGAAGATCAATCCAAGACAACATTCATGAGTCCTTAGGGGACTTTTGCATATTGTACGATGTTGCTTGATCTATGTAATGTTCCTACAACATGTTAATGCCTATACCTTAGTATTTTTTAATAGAAAATCAGTAGTGGGGTAGAAGTATTTATGGATGACTTATCTACCTATGGGGCTACATTTGAACAAGCCTTAGATTGCATTGAGTAAGTTTTGAAAAGATGTGATAAAACAAATCTTAGGCTTAACTGGTAGTAAAGCCATTTAATGGTCTAGGAAGGCATAGTACTAGGGCACAAAATTTCACAAAACAGGATTGAGGTAGACCCTAAAAAGATAAAGTTCATCCAAGGAATAACCCACCAACCAAAAGCTATCAAAGATGTTGATCATTCCTTAGACATACTAGATACTACCAATGATTCATAGAGAATTTCTCTAAGATTATAAAGTTTTTGGTTGAGCTTACAAAGAATGATTCTTTGTTCATCTAGACCAAGAAATGTGAACATGCATTCCAATAATTAAAAGAAAAGCTCATAGAAACTTCGACTCTACGGGCACCAAACTAGTCTAGACCATTCCACATAATGATGGATGCCTATAATTATGCCTTGAAAACCATGCTTATGCAGTTGGATGATAAGAAGCATCCATATTACATCCAATGCATAAGTTAAAGCATTGTGGGCACATAGTTAAATTACACTACAATTCAAAAATAATTAATGGAAGTGAGGTATTCTCTTGAAAATTTTAAGCACTATGTGCTTGGTTATAAAGTATTTGTGCACATAGACCATAGTGCTATCTGCTTTATAATGAACAAGCCAATGGTGAGCCCCTGTATCATATGGTGGCTCATAATCTTGTAGGAATTTTATCTTATGATGGTATATTGGAAAGGAACTAAGAATGTGATCATTGAATATCTCTCTTAACTAAAGAGGAGGAGAGTTTTCTCTTTCATCAATTTCTAGATAAAATCCTCTTTATAGAAGTAATAAATGACCAAGTGCTCATAGAACGAATATGGTACAATGACATTATTACCTATCTTCTTACTCAGGAGATGCCACAAGATCTTAACTTTAAAAAGAAGTAACATTTTCTTCATTAGTCCAAATACTTCATGGAAATTAATGAACACCTATAGAAGGTATGTGCCGATGGCCTAGTTCATTAGTGTGTCCCTTATACGGATCAACTACATGTTCTTCAAGATGCTCATGAAGGCCCCTATGGAGGCCACTATGTAGGGAGTTACATGGCCATAAAAATCCTAATGGTAGGATACTATTGGCTCATAATATTCATGGATGCCACCAATTTGTCTGATCTTGTGAGTATTTTCAATAAGATGGTGGGATGACTACTTGAATGGAGGGTCATAAATAGTGGATTCAACCACTAGATCCCTTTGACATATGGGGCATTGACTTCATGGATTCCATCACACCCATGTTTAATGGAAAGGCATATATGATCATAGTAGTCAACTACTACACAAAATGGGTAGAAGTAGCAACTATCACCAATTGTACATCCCACTACTACTATATTTATATAACAACATGTTGTAAATAGGTTTGGGGTGCCACATGCACTAATTTTTGAAAATGGAACTTACTTTACAGGTCCCTCTTTTTAAAAACTTATGCAACACTATGGGGTTAAACATAAATTAACAACACCATAGAGGTAACTAATAAGGAGATCACAAAGATCTTAATAAGAACCATAAACAAATATAGGATAGATTAAAGCAAAAAAATCAATGATTCCCTCTAGGCCTATCACTTAACATAGAAACTTCCTATTGGATACTCCTCCTATGAGCTAGTGTATAGAAAACGTTTAACAATCTCAATTTAATCTGAGATATATACACTCTTAATAGCCTATGATATAAATCTTGACCTAATTATAGCACAAAAAAGAAAGACTAATCAACCTCAAAGTGTTAGATGAAAATTGATTAGTAGCCCTATCTTTGAATGAAATACACAAGGAATTTAACAAGCAATGTCATGACCTCAAAATATGGAAAGTAAAATTTCATCCAAGAGATAAGTTTCTCTATTGGAACCCCACACATGTATCCCAAAAGAAAAAGTTTCAAAAATTGTGGAAAGGACCTTATATAATTGATCAAACCTTTCCCTTTGAGGCCATGTTAATCTACAAGCATGAGAGACCAAATAAAAAGTAGCTGGCCAACATCAAACAAGTGAAACCTTTCTTAGAACCAAGACAAGCCAATGCAGCTACCAGCTTAATGGATGGACAACCATGTTCAATTTATCGGATATCATCCTTCCAACTTAGTCATGGGGGACATGGCCATTCATGCTAATCATCCATATGGCTCCTTAGTTTTTCACTTTTTTTTTACACATTTTTGTTTTATACTTTGTTGATTTTTACCTTTTTATTAGGTTTTTGGTTCTATTAGTTTTCTCAATTTTTTTACAACATCATTAGTATATTTTATCTTTCTTGAGCATTCTATACTTTTTTTCTATATTTTAGTTTATTATGTTTTTATATGTCACTTTTCATCATTTTTGCTAATGAAACTACTTTATTACCACAAGACACAATGCCACTGTTGTTGTTTACTAATGATGGTTTGTGCTTAATGTTGTAATTGTTAATGTATGGTTTCTATTTTTGAATTCTAATGTCTAATAATTTTTACATGGCTTTTTTTTATCAAATAGGTAGTGAGTCCATGACATCCACTCATTTACAAACTCTATGGTTTTCTTTGTTTTGGAAGTTTGAAGTCCCTTCCATTAGAGAAAATTTTAATAAATTAGTGACCTTTGTAGTTTTCAAAATTAGGAGGATTCAAAGATTTGTATAGTGAGTGACTTCAAGGGGACTCAATACTCTTTATACTCTTCTACTTACTTAAGTACTTGAGTTTTTTCATTGACTACTTATCATTTCATGTTCCAATAATGGGAAGTCAAATAAATTATTTGCATGTTGTGGTTTCTATCCAAAGAGAAAAATAAAAAAAACACATGATGGGAATTCAAAGCACAACCCTTAGACAAATAAATGGGTTGCAAGAGTGGGTTATGGGAATAGAAAGACATGTTAACCATGCCTGAATGTCCCCTCTAAGTAAGGCCCTATCTCACTTCCTACTTCTTTTTTCTTCTCTTTGTGGAATGGTGGTTGTTTGTGGGAGCACTCTCATGTCTCAAGAAGGTGGATCAATCTTGGAGTGGCGATGTGAAGTCATTGAAAGAGGCTAGTTTTGGTCTAGATTAATGATGATCTTCTCAAGTTATTTTAAATACAAAATCCACAAGGGACTTCTTATGATCTCAATTCAAGATTCCATTCCACCTTCTCAGTTATTCATCTATGCTACCATAACTCACCTCACTATCAGTTTTTATGTTATGCTTGATATCTTCATTTGACATGTTAGAATTCTTAGTTCTTTCTGGCTGGTTCTTAACTTTTCATGATCACTAATTGATGATGGGGTCCACAAACTCCTTAGTTGAGGTTATGCAAGGGAAAAAAGGGCATGTTCCTACTATGGGGAGGATCCACTTGCACATCTTTTTGCTTGGTTTGTTAAGTTCCTACTTTAGACATTGCTACACCCCTATCTTTTGCATATTCCATTATGTATCCAACAAAGCACTCCTTAGACTCTCATAATATTTATTCTCTATACTATTTTCTTAACTTTCTTAATTTTTTTTGAACTACAATATCCTCTTCTACTATTTTCATCATGTTCGTGACTTTTTGGGTTTCCATTTGATCCCAATTTCACTTAAAAACTCCTTGTATTTTGGAAGTTTGACCAAAGTCAATGGAAATCTACAATGGTTAACAACTGTGTTAACTAGGCCTAGTAGACATAGCAAAAATTATTGACACATGCCAAAAATCCTATAAATACCACCATATACTTTGAAATTTTTTGTTATTTGATTCATAACATGAGGGGAGTTTTTGCCATTTTTTAGAGTTGAAAACCTTCCAAAGGTCATAATATCCCAATCATTTTTTAAGATTACTTTGTTCTTTGATACTATAGCTACTAGAGGTAGGCTCTTCATTGTGGGATTTGTAACCTTAAGGTTTTTGATGAAAGTTTCTAAAAATTTTTCTAACTCCCCCAAAGGGTTAATGACTACAATGATATGAAACCAGCAAATTTTGAAAGTTAATCATTCCAACATTGTCTAGAATGACTTATTAACATTAAAACATAAATAAAATATTGATTAAAATTGATTAAATTAGCCATAATTACAACTTAGCCAAGTGTAACTATCCTAAGGAGATAAGGTATCCAAATTGTTCCATGTTACAGAATAATTGCTAACCTATGATCATGTTGTGATTATAAATGGAACCAAGACTAAAATGACCACAAGAGGAAGAACCATCTCAACTAAGGGATAAATGGCCTATAACTAGAAAGGTCCAATAAGAATAAGCTTAGGATCCACCAGAGGCAACTCATGCAATGGAACCTCTTTGAGAGGAGTCCAAAGTGGAATCTATTCGACAAATTCCTAAAGAAGAAGTTTCATTAGAACAATCACAATGAGGGGAAGCATCGGGACCCATACTAAGGCTTGAAGTCATACTAACATAAGCCTGCCTTGACATCATTAGGCCCTGTGATATCCAACGCTTAGTTCTCCAAGAACTAAACTTTGGACCATTTCTAAAACATGCTCTAGTAGAGGTGAAAACATAATTGCAAACTTCTCCCATGTGGCCAGTCATCACTTCTAGTGGGAAGTGGTACATGAGAGAAATGCACCTCTTTTGGAATGATAAAGGTAGGCTCCATAGTGAAAATTAAGGATATTCAAGTGTCTTACTCTATTAAAGCTATTGCATAGGCATTGGGGTTGCATGATACTAGGACACAACTGGCAAAGCTATCAACACAAGATGACCTTAAGGCTAAAAATGAGTGGATCCAATAGTGTTATAGGGTCAAATGTAGGGAGTTCATCATGCTCACACTGGTGGAATGCATATACTTTAAAATTGGAGCCTATCACCTTAATCCAATGGTGAGGCCCAACAAGGTGACTACCTTTTCTACCCTAGCATGCATCGCTCTAAGTAAGAGATTTATAGCAAAATTTTCACAACTAATCTATTTTGAGATCTAGAAGCACTTTAAAAAGATGAATGTGGAAGGAAAACCTTGCCTTTTCCATGCCTCATATAGAAACTTTGCAAATGGGTAGGGATCATTTGCTATGTAAATGACATGATCAAGCATGCTCCATTGGCTTCATGATCTGAAATAATGAAGGACAAGATACCTACAATGACTAAAGAAGAGAAGTAATAGCCACCACCTCCACCACCTACTCAAGAAACAATGTTAGAGGCCCTCATAGCCATTGAGCACTTATGCAAAATTTGAAAATAGATCTTGTGTGCACAAGACTAGCATGTAGGAATGAGTGGCAAAGATCCATCTATATATTGACCTACGACGAGTCATCTTAATGAGGTGGCTCAAAAAATTAACTAGATGGAAAGAGGTGGCATGATAGTCTCTACCCAACAAATGTAGTTGCCTACAAGGTTAGATCTCAGTGCCCAAGAGGTGAAAATGTCTTTATCTCAACACCATTTATTCCCCAAAATCTTTAGGAATGCTACTTTTTTTTAGTGCATTTGGAAGAAGGAGAGGAGGCAACTGTACTAGTGATGCAACACCAAGGGCAGGAGATTGCTACTGAAGTAGTTGCTGACCAAATCACTAAAGCACTTAATGCACTTGCAACATTTGTACCAGAAATATTCTCATTTCAAGATGTGTAAGCATTCATAGGAATGGTCAAGAAAAGATTAAATGTAGCCCAACATGAAGAATTTTTGGAGCGATTGGTAGGGACTGAGCAACTAATTTTGGATATCTTCGATTTTTTGGACAACATCATTGCAACCCAATCGAAGTTACTGGAAGCAAAGGGCAAGTGTATCATCTTGGAAGGGCAACTTGAAATGGCCCAAGCACCAAACCAATGCTTGGCTATGGAAGTTGCTAAACTATGTGCCCATTTTTCTAATGTGACGCTCCTCAGCCTAGCAACAATTAGAGATAAAGCTTTTTAATAGCTTCAAGAATGACTAAAACAAGATGAGGAGGAAATAGTGACGTCCATCTTCAACCAATCTATAGTAGAAAGAAAACTTACTTGGTACAAAAGAACTTGGATTACATGCACTAGGAAAATGAATCATTGACCACAGAAAATCATTGCCTATGTAATGTTGATACATAGAAGCAACAAATGTAAGAATTAATTCATCAATAGTAGGAGCATCTCTCTAGGGTAAATACTGAGTTGAGTAAATTAGCTATAGAGAATCAAAATCTATCTATGAAGAAATTCCAAGCCTTATACTAGAAGTCTACCATTGAGATCATTGCCTAGAAAAATGAGGATCTCAAGTTTGAAAGAGTTAAAAATCACTATAGAGACTAGGTTGGCTTGTAGAAGGAGGTAAATGAAAAAAATATTCAAATGGCTAAGGAAAAAGTAAAGGAAGCCCTCTATTAACTCTACTAAAGAAGAGAAGTGTGGCAGCCCATCATGGATGGGATTTATGCCTATAACAAAGTAGAGATCTGCCTGAAGGAGTTGTAGATTGAAGAAATGACAGAATGCATGGAACTAGCCAAGCTCCGCTATGCAAACTTGGTGATGTTGATTTTTGGATGACCATGGTTAGAATTAGAAAAATAAGTGGCTAGCTCATACTTGCTGTACGAGGCCTAGTTCAAGCACTATAAGGACACCAAGAAAAAGCTTGAGATAGCAAATGCCGAAATTGACGTTCTTAGGGGACAATTCATGGATCAATGATCAACTATCAAGAACTTGGCCAAGAAAATGAATGATTACCAGGTGCTAAAACATGTAGTTAGAGAATTTTACATCAAACACAAACAATTCACTACCTAGTTCATCAATGCAAAGGAGTTATTCCCAATGATTCCCTATCCTTGTGATGTTCCCATTCTGACCCACATTGATAAATATACATGGATGGCGCATGATTCTAGAAGTAAGGAGGAGAAAATGAAAGCATTATTAGATTATTTTCACCTCCTACTAGAAGTTACAACAGTAGTAGGATAGCTGCAATTGCCTCAACCGCACATGCTTGAAGCTAGTGAAGGTCCTTCAAAGCCTCAATAATCTCCACCACCTAAGACTCTTTGATCTTTCCAACTAACCTCATGTCATTATAGGACATGCCATCCACTTTTTCAAAGTCATGTCATGGTGTTTAATTTTGTGTCATAAACATCACAATTTTTGTAATGTGTTGATTCATACACTTCAGCACTCAGTATTGTCAATTAATTTGTTGAGTCTAGAGTCAATTAATAATTCCATAGCTTTCAAATTTTATAAATAAACTCATAGATGAGTTTTTATTTAGTCATGGGAATATGATGATTTGTGGTTGGCTACATCAACAAGGCCTCATTGACTAGGCCCCATCGACGCAAGCCCATTGATGCATGGCCCATTTTACTTATAAATACATGCTTAGAAACCAAATTTATGACATTAATTAGTCATAGTGTAGCAAATATATTTTATTTTTTCCGTTGAAAAGTTAGAAAATTTTCCCAAGTGCCCACATTAGAAGTCATTAAGTGTATGGATCTTTATTTGAGCACTGTTGTACCTAAGCATGACAGTGTGTGTAGTAATAAAGATAAACTTCTTGATACACCTTGAAACATTCTAGATAGGTTAAATATTTCATTAATACATTTAATATTCTAAATTATTTATTCAATGTTTTCTATTAATTAAGCAAGATAATCTAGGTAGATTAATTACATAAGTACGACTACTTCAAGCGTAGCACACAACTACATGGTAATCCCAGTAGCATTATTATTTGGTGCACCTAGTGGTGTAGTGGTTGCTAACATAGCAATGGAAATGTAGGTTCAAGACATGTATAGAAAGTGGGACTAGATGCTTATGTTACTACTAGTTAGAGATTAGTTAGTTAGTGATGAATCATGGTTTTTCAGGTATTGATATTGGACCCTTGTTAACTAGGTGCTGATATCGAACCCTTGTTAACTAGGTGCTGATATCGAACCCTTGTTAACAAGGTGCTGATATTAGACCCTTGATACCAGACCCTTGGTATTGGACCCTCAATATCAGACCCTTGATATCTGGTATGCAATATCTTGACCTAGCTAATGATATCGGATACGCGATATCATGGTTCCTATGTAAGCCTATAAATACCACATTTGGATGCATAGAAAAAGGAGCCAGTTAGGGTTAGAGTAGAGTCTTTTTGTCATTTTTTAGTTCTTCTCAACCCTTTCCCTAGTGCATGCCCATAGTGTAATGATTGTAATTGTACGATACCTTTATTCAAGTGTGATGTACTTGGATATGCACATGATAGACAATAAAGATCGAGATTACTTCATCATTGCAGCATCCACTTAACTCTTAACTGCTTTAATTTTTGTTTACTATTTTCTTTCGTTAATATTTACTTTCTTGACATTTACATTTCATGCTATTAATGTGGAATTAGTATGACTTAATCACGAGCATTTAAGTGTGACTACTTGGTATCCTAGTAGCGTACCTAGGACATGTGCTTGGTAATCCCAGCAGTAGTACACGAGGTCCAAGATGTGTATGGATGATTAAGGGATGAATTCCCATCAAACTTTTGATATCTTAGACTTTCTTAATGCATTCCCTATTAGATTAAACAAAGTTATTTTGATTATCCCTAGGAGTAGCACTAGTTAGGACCACATCATACATCTCACTCTGGTCTAAACCATACATGATAAAGAAAATACTAGTCCAAGGGAGAAGATAGTGAATTGCAATCAACGTGTAACAATCTAAATACCACAACTAGTCTGTCTACAAAGTTTGACCGGATTGTGTGTGAATGCTCATATTCATATAGTTGAGTGTAGCGATACCTCACCACTCATCATTGGCATCATTGCTAGGGACGATGCTAGTTATTTAGATTAGTTATATAATAAAAAATCATTGTAAAAAAGTACGCATAATATATCTCTTAGAAAAGAACTTGATTTCAATTAAGTCACACACAAATTCACAACTATGTCTCTCTTACAAGACTATGATAACACAACAACCAATAAGGCAATTCATTGGAGAACCAATGAATTATACAATGATGAAGATGAATTTTGGAGTACTTAATCTAATGCAAGCATCTCCTATGTACATAAACAAAGAAAACATCATTTCAACTCATAAACTCATAACCTACCTAGTGACGATGAATCCCTACTGGCCACTAAGATCCTAATGCATATATAAGAGGCTATTCGAATATCCCATAGGCATCATAAGGAAAGCCATCTTCCTAGGCTTGATTTAAACAACTTTCCCAAATTTTTAGGAGGCTATGATTTAGATTCGCAACATCATTTACAATCCTTCCATGATTCCATGTAATATTGATAATGGATGGCAAAAACTTAAGCTCTTTCCTCTGACACTCGTTGGCCAAACAAAAGTATGGTATAGGTCTTTAAAACCAAAATTAATTCAATGTTGGCTAACAATGGTGGAACTATTTAATGAAAGATATCAAACCTATGGAAGAGTGTTAGCCTTGAGGAGACAAATCCAAGAATGGAAATAGGAACAACATGAACCCTTGGACATGGCCTTAGAAAGATACTATTCATTGTTAAACAATTTCCCAAGCCATAGATTCTCCGAGGAAGGCTAATGTATCACATCATGGATGGGCTTTGTAATGAAACAAGGGAGACCCTAGGGATGTATGTCCAAGGTCAACTATACGAGCTATGAAGCCACCAATTCTAGGAGCTTATTAAGTAGGTAGCAAAAGAAAAAGGAGAAATGGCTAAATGGGAGAATGTTGAAAGCTCTCAATAGGATGAAAATTTTGAATTAGCAAAGGCCCATGATCATGAAGAGGAGAAATCAAGTCAATCCAAAGAGGTAAAATCATCTTTGCCAATACTAAAATCACTAGATGAAATTGAGGCAAGGATCAATAAGATGATGAAATGGATACATGAAAAATGTGGAGAATATACCAACACTATTAGAGGTAGAACCATGATGAACCAAGAAGCAAGACAAAACACCCTTAGACAATCAAAAAGAAGGGTTGAAGAGAATAAGAACTCAACTACTAATCATACATATCAATGTAACATTTTCCTATATGATCATCCCAAAGGTCAATGCCCCATCTTGTCATATTTAAATGAGCATTGGGGAAGAATGTTACATCAAGAGTTTGTACAAAAATATTGTGTTCAATCACAGTGGAAAAAATCATAGTCATGGGGGAGGCCAACCTTAAACTGGTCACACCATTCATACCATCTGAACCCAAGCACTTATCAGGTTCAACATCCTATTTCCCCAACTAGGTCAACATCCTCTATCTCACTACATTGTTATCCTTCTCCTAAATACCATCAACCCATGTCTTCTCCCACATGATCACCACCTCATGTTCCTTATACTTCCCCTTACCTTCAATATTCTCATCCTTCACCTCCTTCTACATCGCCACCAATAGTACTAGAAGGATTTTCACCATAGCACCAACCCATGAACGTCACTTGTGCTGCTACTGTCAATAATAGTGGAGGTCCTCCACAACACTGGAAGCATCCTTTCTTTAGGCATGGCTGTAGAAAGGGATAGCATCATTCCAAGATCACTACATCCTCCAACGCAGCACAAGTCCAATAATGTGGTGCATCTTTCTCTTCAAACCCAACACCTCATGTTACTTTATCAGGGTCACCAATCAATACTCCAACAACTATGTGACCCAATGAATATCGCCATGTAGGGAGACATATTGATCCTTGCATACCATCTTACAGTCAAGGGTTCCATAGTGGGTTAACTTCATATCAATTAACCACATCTTCTAAGTTTCCCTACTATGTCAACTTTAATACAGTGTGTGCACCCCAATTTGGGTACATTCCAACCACCACATCAAAAGACACCCAATGGTTTGGATATGACCAGGTCCCAATATTTTGGAAATGCTTGGATCCAACCCTTCCATTTATTAATTCTCGCTATGATCAAAAGTTTAGTTATGGGGGATATCCCCCATTCTAAAAAATAGAATTAATAAATGTTTTTCCTTTTCTTTAATTTTACAATTTTTTGTTTTTCAATTTTTCATCTTTTAATTTATTTTTTTATCTTTTTATGAGTAATCTCATTTATGAATAAAGCACTCATGTAACTCATTAGGTGAGGTGTTTTTCTATGCTATCAAGTCTTAGGTGACTAATTACTTGGATAGAAAACCCATCACATCCACCCATCCATTCTATTAATAAGAGGTTCTACTTTAGAAACGATGATATTATTAACATCATTACAACTTAAAGTAACTCTGTGTTCCTTATGCCAGAGAAAAGAATGATGGACTAAGAAGGAATGGCTAGGGTGTGACATCAAGGCAACTTGTGTATTCTCTTTGGTGACATCTGTAGGTTCTATCATGTAGCCTAGTTGTACTAAGATCCTTGTAGATTTAATGACAATGGGAGTAAGAGTAATAAAGGTACTTAATAAAGAAACCCAATGCTATTCTAGGGGGTCCCACTGGAAAGAAAGGCACCCATGCCTAAAAGTAGGTGTCTTCTCTAGATTACACATAAAAAAAAGGGAAAGAGAATGTGCCAAAGCAACCAAGCAAAAAGATGAAGTAAAGAAATTCCAAATCACTCCTCCCTTGCACAAAACACCATGTGATCGTACACATTACTTTCATGATTTTGGATTTGGTCTTGATTTTGGAGCAATGGGCTAATGACACTTTAATCATGCCCTACACTCAAGATTCATTATGCCCTGGGTTAGTCACCTCATATCCCAATCTGTACAATCCCTTCTACAATTTGTCTCACCTCACCATCCAAGAATTTTTGAATTGTGTCTTGTGTGGCATAGAATTCATACCTCATTGCAGTGGTATTTAACATTTGTGTGTTTTTTTGCATTAGTGTAGATTACATTTAACCCTTCTAGTTCCTATAGACATTTTTAGGTGTGGTTACACAAGGGCATTATAGGTTGGAACCTACTTTTGGGAGGACCCACTTACATGACTTTTGTAATTTGTACTTGTTGCACACCACCACATCATTTTATACCCTCCAAGTACTTCATTGCAAAATCTATTCTTTCCTTTGTCATCATTTTATTAAACATTCCTCAAAACCATTATGTGTCCTTTGATGTGTCACCTAAACAAACTAGGTCCAACATTAAAATTTTAGGGCAACTTCCTTGAAAAAATATCTAACTCTAAAATCATACTAAGTAAAGAATTCAACATTTATAAAGGAAATAAGTAAGGTATGAATTAATTAAAATTATTTCAATAACCTTACTAACAATTGATCTTTGTGTGATTATAGATGGCCCATAAAAGAGGATAACAAGGAGGACCTTCTCAAGGTGCAACTAAAAGCCCAAGGGGAGGCAGAGGCCAAGGACCTCATGTAGAACATGTAGAATAGGAGGCAAAATCATTTAACATCCATAAGAGAACTCCTGTTACTACACAATCTAGCCAAGAAAAAGGTGGAGAGATCAAGGCCCGAGCCTATGAAGAGGAATGAAGGCTATTTGTAGCATGGCATGTCAAGGCCAATCAAGTGTTCCCGTAGCTTCTGTGGCCATGGGAAGTACTAACTCCATCAAACATTGGAACATTAGCATGGATGGCTCATAATCCTTGGATAGCAGAGGAGAAATGCTAGGTTCTTCTTCAACAATATTAATCTTAGAAGCCTACAACATAGTACAAAGGAAAGGCATCCATGGAGGAGCCACCACCATCAGAAACCCCATGAGTTTCAATAAATTTTGTAATTTTTATATCTATGTCCCAATTGTGCTGTATTCAATTTTCCACTATGACATGAATAAATTTCTAGTTAGTCAATAATTTCATACCTATCCATTGTGTAATCAATTGATCTTGTTCCTCACTTTCTTTGACTTGAAAAAGAGTTGTTATTCAGCCATGGGGGTATGATGAATCATGGTTTGTGAAGTGCTAATATCATACCCTTGTTAACTAGGTGCTGATATTAGACCCCTAATATCAACCCTTGTTAACTATGTGATGATATTGAATCCTTGTTAACCAAGTGCTGATATTGGATCCTTGTTAACCAAGTGCAGATATTAGACCCTTGATAACAAGGTGCTGATATCAGACCCCTAATATCAGACCCTTGATATTGGGTATGCAATATCATAGCCTAGCTAATGATATTAGATATGCGATATCATGGTTCCTATGTAAGCCTATAAATACCACATTTGGGTGCATAGGAAAAGGGATTCAGTTAGTGTTAGAGTAGAGTTCTTTTGTCATTTTTTAGTTCACCTCAACCCTTTCCCTAGTGCATGCCCATAGTGTGATGATTGTAATTGTACAACACATTTATTCGAGTGTGACATACTTGGACGCACACATGATCAACAATAAAGATCAAGATTACTTCATCATTGTAGCATCCACTTAACTCTTAATTGCTTTAATTTTTGTTTACTATTTTTTTAGTTAATATTTAATTTCTTGATATTTACATTTCATGCTATTAATGTGGAATGATTATGACTTAATCATGAGCATTTAAGTGTGACTACTTTTTATCCTAGTAGCATACCTAGGACATAATCTTGGTAATCCCAACAGTAGTACATGACGTCCAAGATGTTTATGGATGATTAAGGGATGTGATGAGTGGTGAGGTACCCCTACACTGAACCATACAAATACAAGCTTACACGTGTGATTCGGTTGAACTCCGCAGACTAAGTGCCTACACGCCTTATGGAACACTTAAGGTTAATCATTCATTGTCTTCCCAAACTTACTTGTATTTGTCACGGTTGTATGGTTAAGTAAGTCTAAGGTATGTGATTTTTATATCTTTTATGTTTTATCACCTATGCTAGGAGGGAAAATGTGAAGAGACTAATTAACTAACTTTAACTAACTAAGTCCTAATGCCTAGCATCAGTATCCGTTCCCACTTTCCATTCACACCCTGAACCAATGCAACCTTCTCAGATTACAAAATGCTATTTGTTACTGGGATTACTAAGTGTAACACATGTGCTTGAAGTGATCGTACTGAATGCACTTAACTATGAGAGAAGAGTTGAGAGAGATTTAATTAACTAATAAAAATTTTAAATGGCAAATAATAAATAACAATAATTAAATTCCTATTTAGCTTAGTCCATGCACTGCAAGGTTTATCCAAAAAGTTCATCTTTATTTCTGTACAAAAACTTGTGCTTAGGTATAATATTTTCTTGAATAAAGATCCGTTCACTTTGGGACTCCTACTGTGGGAACATGGAAATTACTCTAACTATGGAATGAAAAAACTAAAAGAGTTTGGCTAAGGTCTAGATCTAGATTGCGAGACAAGGGAGAGCCACCTCTTATTTATAGATTTGGTGGTGCATCGCGATATCGTATACGCGATATCGTAGGAGAAGATGCTATATCGCGTATGCAATATCATGGCCCATTCGATATCACATCCCATCATACCCCCATGACTGAATAAAACCACGTCCTTGAGTTCCTTACTAAATATTGGAAAGGTATGGGATTATTGACTTGAATGGAACTAATGGTGAATGGGATGACATGTGAATGGATCATCATTATAGAACATGAAAAAACTGGTGTTCACAACAACAAGAGTGAACACTTTATACATTTGACATCAAGCCTTATTTGGTAGCTGAGAGAGAAGAGATAAGAGAGAAGAAGTCTACTATTGCCAACGCCAAGATTGCACCTTTCGTTATCTATCCATAAGTGTGCCATCCATCTCATTCCTTGCATAGCTTCTTTAGCACCGATCCATTCCAAGTGTTCCCTCCAAATCCAATCTGTTGTTGTATGATTTTCATCTACACACACAACACTGTCTTTATATTAGCAAGGGTAAATGAATCATAATGCAATGGATACCTTGCTTCAGTGAAAGATCCATTGGCTGAGTTGTGGTATGGCTGATGCAGATCTAGAGATATAATAATAGTGACTACCGAAGGTGTAGGGGTTAGGAGAATATCGAAAAAAATTGGGTCAGGACTCCCATGACTAAGAGCGAACCTTCGGTAGTGAGAGAATGAAAAAAAGACAGAAGGAATAAGAAGGATAAGGAAAAAGTAACAACTGTAACACTGATAAAATGGATGTCAAGATGGAAATGAACAAAATAGAGTAGGTTGCAAAAATGTTAAGGGAAAGAATTTAACTGGTGCACCAAATAGGAAGGCCAATGGGTCCTTCCCAAAGTAGGCTCATGCCCTTAATGCCCTGACAATCCCACATTCAGAGAGTCTGTAGGCTCTAGGAATGTCATTTGGAATAAGACTTAAAGTCTTAACCACAAGAATTTACCAAAAAGAAAACAATGTGTTAACCAGAATATACACTAATGATACAATCAACAATGAGGTGGATAATGGAGGAAGAATGATGGAAAGGAGAGAATGGAATGGAATCTCAAGGACAAGGTGGTGTATAGCCCCTTATGTATTTAATGATTAATGTGATGTAGTAGATCCCATTCCAGGTCCGGCCTCAACAAACCAAATCCAGTGACTTTGCATTAATGCATTCAGCCAATTCATCCACTTAAAGTAACAAGAATGCTTTCCCAAAGAGCCACCACCATTCTAACGAAATGGAGGAGAGACTAGGAAGCGAGAAGGGCCTTAGTTAGAGGAAACATGTTTATTTTAGTTCCATAACTAGTGCTTGTAGCCGAAATGATTATTTCGTCTAAGGGGTGTGCTTTGAATTCCCACTTTCTTTTTTGTGTTTATACATGAGAACCACACCATGCAAAGACTTTGTTATTTTTATTAGCTTAGCTTTCCAATGATGGAGCAATGTAGGAATGGTAAGAAAAATCAAAAATAAAACATCCAAGCTCCCAAGAGAATGGGCAACACAAATGCATCAAGTCCCCTTAAAGTTACACCCTGTTCAATCCTTGAGTCCTTCCTTAGTTTGAGAAATGCTCAGTCACCAATTCATTATAGTTCTTATTATTGAGAAAGGGACTATACAGTTCCAAGCTAGGAGAGACTATATAAATTTATGGATGTATGGATGAAGTGAACTCATTGTCTGCTATATCACAAGAACCATACCTTAGTATCAACATCGTAACTTAAAGGTAAAAATCAAACATTAGCAATCAATAGAAATAGTTCATGCCATCATTAAGAGCACTTATTAGGTGACAAACTTGACAAAATAAATAACACACACACACACAATTAAAAGAAAAAGTATGAACGATGATGTAAAACAAAAATAAGAAAATTCAAAGAAACTTGTAAAAAAAAAAGTAGAAAACAAAAATGTCTAAAACAAAAATGTATAAAAAAAAACTTAAAAGAAACCAAGGGCCTCAAATGATCATCATAGGTGGCCATCTCCCCCCTGACTAAATTGAAAGGGAGAGATCTAAAATAATGAATGTTTGTTTGAATTTATTAAAAGTGTCCAACTTCTCCCAATTGATGTTTTCAGGTTAAGGGTTTGAAGTTGACGAAGCTCATATTCCAATGTATCTATGCTTTCGTTGTGGATGCAAGTTGTACCCCCAGTTCATTCCATGCATGTTGGTGGGCTGCTCTCTTGATTAGCTGTCAACCACTAGGTGTTCTCTTGTTGTGTGGTTGTTACATACAGGCACCTTTGTATATGAGTTTCTCGGGCACACTAGTTGCATGCAAGAGATGCTAAGAATTCCTCCATGTCATCACCCTCTAAGTCACT
This sequence comes from Gnetum montanum, assembly GCA_015680685.1. Lineage (NCBI taxonomy): Eukaryota > Viridiplantae > Streptophyta > Gnetopsida > Gnetales > Gnetaceae > Gnetum > Gnetum montanum. The sequence continues at coordinate 176,779 of MNCI01023951.1, read as the reverse complement.
GTATGTAATGCATGGAACCTTTTTCTTCTCAATCTTTCCATAATGATTTTCCTTAGATATTTCCAAGGAAAGATCATGAATTCCTAGGCATGCATTGATGGTGCTAAGCCATTCCCTCCCCATTATAATTAGGAAGTCCCCTTTGTTACTATTGACTTCTATCACTAGGAAATCAACTGGGTATGACCAACCACACACAGTGGTAATGATGTTCTCCATCAATCCCAAAGGAATGGTGATGGACTGGTTAGCCAGCTCTTCTTAAGTGGAGTTAGGTTCCAGGCTTTATACATTTCTCGTGAGATTAAGTTGACTCTGGAACCTGAGTCAAGAAGAGCCTTATGTGGTTCATTCCCAGTGACTTGGAGGTAGATTAAGGGACTTTTAGGATCAGAGAGTTTCCTAGGAAGGTGGCTCACCTTTATCTAGTCAGTAACGGTATGTGTTAATATAACCGTATGCATTGAGCCCTGTTGTTGGTTTGAAGGGAGCTCTGAAGCCTTACTTTTTGGAGGAGCATGCACAGACTCAACCACTTGTGGTTGTAAGAGGTTGTTTGGGCTTTTGGTTCTAAAGAAATGTTTTCTCTTTGTGCAGTTGTCAGAACCAATAGTGGGTTGAAGGTTTACCGCTCTCGTAGCATTGCATTGTTGCAGTTGAGTGGGGAGTTCCCCTTGCATCGTTGGAGTGGGTGGTAGTGGAACTATCGACGTATGAGAGGCGGATGGATTTAGAGGATGGTATGCGTGTGGTGCATCTCCTGGAGGAGAAGAAGTCCTAAAATACTCCCAAACTTGGTAGTGACATTGTGGGGTTGTGTAACCCATAGAATCACTTGGAGAAATCGGCTGATACAAATAATAGCCATATGGGTCTAGTTGCTGGTAAGGGTATTGTTGCCTAGGCATTGGCATCCCCCATGACTATGGGTGTTGCCACTGCTGGTGTTGCCGAATAGATTATGGTGGAGTTCCACTTGGATAATATGTTAATGGTTGGTGGAACTACCTTGGGTTACCTTGGGGATAAGGTAACCTTCAGGGTGCTTGCCGTTTTTTAAGTCTTGGGTTGAGTGCATACACCCTAGACTCTTGCAGATGTGAGATTATTGGTCAACATCCCTTAGGATGGTCATATTGGTAGATCTCACATCCACTGTCATTGTCCGTGTCAAAATCCACAACCTCATTGGTGATAGTCATTTTTCCCTTACCCTTGTTACGTGCATGGCCTGAATCTCTCTGCTTTTTCTTATCATGGTCACTACTTCGCTCCTTCTTAGACACCTCTATGATCTTTAGGACAGTTTCAATTTTACTATCTAAGGAACTCCATATTTCATCTACCTTAGATAACACTTCCATTGTTAATTTCTAAAGCTACAAGGTTTTTCTATTCATCAACTCTTCGAGTGGTGACTCATCCTCCTCATTGCAGAATCTCACTCCCCTCTTTCGGAGCGAAGGATCATGGTTGTACTCTTCCGTGCTTTCTCTTTTCCATAGATCACGTTCTTCTTTAGCTACTTGCTCCAACAATCTATGAGCTTCATGGGTTCTAAGATTAGATAATCTCCCTTGGGCATATGTTCGAAGGGTTCTCCTAGTTTCATGTCTTAGCCCATCTACAAGGTGGTGTAGTTGATCCCATTGTGCTTAACCATGACCTAGACAATGATGTAGCAATGTGTAATATCAGTCCATGGAAGCATCCAAGGGTTTGTGATTACCCTGCTTCCATCCTTAGATTTGCTTACACAAGTTGGACACTCGAGAGTATGTTTGGTATTTATTGGCAAACAATTCTAGCATTGTACACCACCTCCTAATGGTTTTCGGTTCTAAGGACCGATACCAACTCTTTGCTCCTTTTATGAGTGTCCTAGGAAATAAATTTAACTTCTACCACTTGTTTTCAATATTCTACAAGGCACAGGAATCATGGAATGCCTGTAAGTAGTTCTACAGATCAATGTTGCATCCCCCTTCGAATTGTGGGATATTATTCATGTCTAGTCTCTTGATCCAAGTATCTTGTTAGTGCCTTGTAGGTATTCTAATGACCTCCATAATATTTAACATACTTTAGGTGGCAAGTAGGGGTTCTTCATGATCATCTCTCTCATGATGCCTATGATGTCTACGTGGTTCCCTACTTTCCCTTCTACCATTCCTAGATTTCCTAGAGTGTCCTCGTCCTTGCTCTTGACTCTCTCATTGAGGTCTCTCATTTTTCTTACCCTTATCCTCACTGTTGTGCTCTTTATGACTGTGTCCTAATGTGGAAGGATAGGGTGAATGATGTGATGAATGGAAAGAAGAAGGAGAACCATAGCCATAACGATGTTTCCTACCTTCTCTTCGGTGGCTACAACCCTGATCGTGATGACGATCAGATTTTCTACCTTTTTCATGTGTTTGTGTTCCCTCATCAAACACTTGGTGTTCATGGTAATCAAAACCAGGGTTGTGAATCATAGAGTGTAGGTTCTGATACCCTACTTCCTCACCATCATAAGGAGGGGGAACATCATTTTGTGGAGAACCTATTGAGATAGGTTCACCACCCTTAACTTCTCTTATGATAGGCGAAGCATTGTGGGGTTCTTTTCCCTTCAATGATGTGTGATAACTCTTCTTCTGCAAGTTCCTTAGACATTGGTCTGTTGTGAGATGGTAATCCCTTATGTCATAATCTTCTGCAATGTATTCAGCGTATAATTCTGTGATGCCTATCTGTGCAAGAGCATGGAGGAGCATGTTGGGGATTGCACGATCTAGGGGTAACACTATGTTACCTTATAGGTCTCTCCAGTGCAGTTTTTCATCCTGATGGAGGATAAAAGTAAAATTGGGTATATACTCATCGTGATGAGTATATACCACCCGACACTATTGAGGAATTGACGGTTCTTGGTTACGTGTGTTAAATTTTCGACAGTCTCTTGTGTGATCCCTAGGTGGTGAAGTTCTTTTATGAGAAGAAGAAGATATTATTATCTTGTCGGTGTGCAATTGTCAATGTGGATGATTTCCTATGTTCTACTTAGTGCACAAACAACTTAGTCCTTGACAACAGTGCCAATGATGAGTGGCAAGGTACCCCTACACTTAACCATACAAATACATGTGTTACACACACGATCTAGTTGAACTCTATAGACTAAGTGCCTACATGCCTTATGGAACACTTAAGGCTAATCATTCACTATGTTCCCAGACTTACTTGTATTTGTCATGGTTGTATGGTTAAGTAACTTTGAGGTATGTGATTTTTAGATCTTTTATGTTTCATCACCTATGCTAGGAGGGAAAAGGTGAAGAGAGTAATTAACTAACTTTAACTAACTAAGTCCTAATGCCTAGCATCAGTATCCATTCCCACTTGCTATTGACACCTTGAACCAATGCAACCTTTTGGGATTACCAAATGCTATCCATTACTGGGATTACCAAGCGTAACACACATGCTTGAAGTGGTCGTACTGAATGCACTTAACTATGAGAGAAGGGTTGAGAGAGATTTAATTAACTAATAAAGCATTTAAACGACAAACAATAAATAACAATAATTAAATTCCTATTTAGCTTAGTCCATGCACTGCAAGGTTTATCCAAAAAATTCTTCTTTATTTTCTTACACAAACTTGTGCTCAGGTACAATATTTTCTCGGATAAAGATCCGTTCACTTTGGGACTCCTACTGTGGACACATGGAAATTACTCTAACTTTGAAATGGAAAAACTACAAGAGTTTGGCTAAGGTCTAGATCTAGATTGCGAAACAAGGGAGAGTTGCCTCTTATTTATACATTTGGCAGCGTGCTGTGATATTGCGTACGTGATATCATAGGGGAAGATGCGATATTGCATCCCATCAGGATGGATTCTCATCGCACTTTGGCTAACTTAGACTCTCTTCACCCTTTCCCTATTAGCTTAAACAAAGTTATTTCCATTATCCCTAGGAGTAGCACTAGTTAGGACCACATCATACACGTCACTCTGGTCTAAACCATATGTGACAAAGAAAATACTAGTCGAGGTAGGAAGATAGCGAACTGCGATTAATGTATAACAATCTAAATACCAGAACTAGTTCATCTACAGAGTTTGACAAAATTGTGCATGAATGCTCATATTTGTATGGTTGAGTGTAGGGGTACCTCACCACTCATCAGTTAGTTAAATCAAATTAGTCATTAAACTAATTTATCTCTCTTTTCAAGCACCAAAGAACATAAAAAATAAAATGATAAAAATCATATGCCTTGATTACACTTGTTCATACCTTTGAGCTTCAAAAGTGTAATGGGGAAGAGAACAAATGACCTTAGGAAAAGATTCACTTCCTAGAAGACTAGTGCACCAAAAATTATAAAGTCCATGGAATTTGACTTGATTACACAAACACTTTGTGATTCATATGGTTAGGTGTAAGGGTACCTCATTGTTCATTAGCTATGTAGCTTCTCTACAACCTTGAGCATTCTTTCTTTCCTATGGTACCAAAAATGAGTGTTATTAGGCTTCCAATATATACAAAAATAAATTAAAAATGGAAAGAAGTTATCATTAGCCTTCATTCAACATTTGAACATAGGCTAAATACTATTGAATTCACACATTTAAATACCAATAAATATAACTCTTAAAATTGTAATGATTCATGATCTTTACTCAAGTTAAAAACTTGAGCAACATAAAATATGTATTTATTGCATACATGAAACAAGCATTAGGCTAAAAAAATTCTCATTTATGTAAAACCTCGAAATTGATAAGTTAGTGAAGAGAGATGATAAAAATATACCCAATAAGTAATTAAACATATCTAACCATGAAATACAAACATATTTCTTAATAGATATGTGAATGAAGATAAGAAAAAGGAATAAAGAAAAAATATCCACCTAGAAAGCTGATGAGACGCGATATCACATGGGCCAAATCTATAAATAAGAGGCGGCACTCCCCTCATTTCCCATCCTAGGCTAGAAGTAGCGAAGCTCTTGTGGATTGATCACCCCGAAGATAGAATATTTTCCATGTGTCCATAGTAGGAGTCCCCCAAGTGAATGGTTCTTTATTCGAGTAGATTTGTACCTGAACAAGTTGTGTACGGCAATAAAGACAAGCTTTGTGGATAAGCCTTATAGTACATGGATAGGTTTTATTTAATGTTATTTATTACATGTTGTTAGCGTGCCATGAGTACGACTTGGTTACGAGCATTGACGAATGTGTACAGATAACCAAGGAATCGGCTACTCATCGTGATTAGATTCTCTCCCCCTTATCTTCTAGAACATGGGACAAGTACGACTTGATTACGAGCATCTACAGATGTGTACGGCTAGTCAAGGAATTAGTTGCTTGTCACATTTAGGCTAGTTAGGTGCCTCAATACAACCACTTCGTGCACGTGTGTTACATGTGGTGATCCCAGTAACGATTAGCATTTGGTAGCCATAGTTGCATAGTTCAGGGTGTGTACGGTAAGTGGGAACGGATGCTGATGCTAGTTAATTTAGACTTAGGACACTAGTTAGAATTAGTTAGTTCTCTCAACCCTTTGCTCTTAGCATAGAAGACATAAAACCATAAAAGACCAAAAGAATCATATACCTCGGACTTACTTAACCATACACTGTGACAACAACAAGTAAGTTTGGGAAGACAACGAATGATTAACCCCAAGTGTTCCATTGGGCTTTTAGGCATTTAGTCTGCGGAGTTCAACCGGATTGCACATGCTACACTCATTTCATATGGTTGAGTGTAGGGGTACCTCACCACTCATCATTGGTGCCGTTTCTGGGTACTAAGTGTTTTTGCGCTGAATTGAACATAAGGGATATCACTCACATCGTTGTGATCCTTAACGAACCTTCAGGTTAATCAAATAAAAATTATATAATGGTGAATTTAGCACACTGATAAAAATTCCTTCTTCTCATAAGAGAAAATCACCACCTAAGGACCACACAAAAGACAGTCTACAAAATAAAACACATAACCAAAATAAGCCAAGTCCTAAACAATATAGGATGGCATATACTCATCCCGATGAGTATATTCCTAATTTTACTTTTGTTCTTCATCAGGACGAACAACTGCAATGGAGATATTTGCAAGGTAACATTGTATTATCCCTAGATCGATCAATCTCTTGCATGCTTTTCTGTTCCTTGGTACAGATTGGCATGCAAGAGCATTTCATGGAATACATTGCAGAAGATTTTGACATGAGGGATTATTATCCCATAGATGCCCAACGTATGAGAGATTTAAGACAGGAGAGTCAACATGCTTTTTTGAAGGGTAAAGCCTCGCACGTCCTTAGTGAAATAGGAGATGAAGAACCTCTTATCACAGGTTCTTTAGCAAAGGATGTTTTCCCTCCTAACGATGGTGAGGAGGTAGAGTATCAGAATCAACGATCCATGATACATATCCCTAGTTCTGATGCCTATGAACACCAACTATTCACAGAAGGAACAACCACTCATGCTAAGGACGGGCACTTGGATCATCACCATGATCAAGGCCATAGCAGCTGAAGAGAAGGCAAGAAACATCATCATGATGATGATTCCCCTTCTTCTTCTCCTTCTTCACATCACTCATCCTATCCTTCCACATCTGGGTGCAACCTCCATGAACACAAAGGTGAGGATAAAAGTAAAAATGATGAAAGACCTCGACGTGAAAGTCAAGAGAGAGGACAAGGGCAAGGATGTAGTGAGAGTAGGGAACAATGCAGACATCATAGGCATCATGAAAGAGATGATCATGATGAGCCCCTACTCACAACCTGAAGTATGCTTGACATCATGGAGGCAGTTAGGATTCCCACAAGGAATTTAAAGGATAGTCGGATCAAATGATTAGACATGAACAACATCCCACAGTTTGAAGGGGGATACAATGCTGATCTGCAAAATCATTTGCAGGCATTCCACAATGCCTGTGACTTACAGAATATAGAAAATGAGTGGAAGAAACTTAAGTTATTCCCAAGGACACTCACTAAGGAAGCAGAGAGCTGGTACCGGTCCTTAGAATTGGAAACCATCAGGAGGTGGAGTACGATGCTAGAACTGTTCAATGAAAAATATTAGACATACTCTAGAGTGTCCAATTTGCATAAGTAGATCCAAGGCTAGAAGCAAGGTCATCACAAACCCTTGGATGCCACCATGGCCTACTATTACACATTGTTACATCGTTGCCTGGGCCATGGGTATGCTCAGCGGGATCAACTTTGCCACATCATGGATGGGCTAAGGAATGAAACTAGAAGAACCCTTGGAACTTACGCCCAAGGGAGACTCTCACAACTTAGAGCCCATGAAGTACAAAGCTTCTTGGAGCAAGTAGCAAATGAAGAAGGTGAGCTACAAAAAAGGGAAAGTGTAGAAGAGTACAACCATGATCCCTCCCTTCGAAAGAAGGGAGTGAAATTCTGTGATGAAGAGGATGAGTTACTAATCGAAGAGTTGGTGAATTGGAAAACATTGTCGATCCAAAAGTTAACAACTGAGGTATCATCCAAAGTAGACCAAATGTGGGATTCCATAGACTCAAGAATTGAAACAGTCTTAAAAATTGTGGAAGAGTCTAAGGTAGAATAAAGTAGTGACAAAGGTAAGAAAAATTGGAGAGATTTAGGCCCTGCACATAACAAGGGTAATGGAAAAATCACTAACTCCGATGTGGCTGAGGATTCTGATTCAGATGATGATAGTGGATGTGGGGTCTACTACTATGAAAATCCTAAGGGATGTTGCCCCATTATCTCACATCTACCGGAGTCTGGGGTGTATGCGCTTAATCCAAGACTCAACCAATGGCAAACACCCCAAAGGTTACCTTATCCACAAGGTAATCTAAGGTAGTTCCACCAACCCTTAACGTATTATCCAAGTGGAACTCCACCACAGCCCATTGGATAGCATCAGCAGTGGCAATACCCACAGTCATGGGGGATGCCACTGCCAACACAATAGTACCCTTACCAACAACCCAATCCTTATGGTTATTATGTGCAGCAGTCGATTTCTCCAAGTGACTCTATGGGTCATGCAACCCCCAACCATCACTACCAAGTTCGGGAGTACTTCAGAAGAACTCCTTCTCCTCCAGGAGACATCTCACACTCATTCCATCCTCCTAATCCATCTGCACCTCTTCCACCATAAGTAGTTCACGTTACACCTCCTGCTCCAACAATGCAAGGGGAACTTCCTCCTCAACCGCAACAATGTCATGCTACGAGAGCTGTAATTATCCAACCTGCTGCTGGTTCTGACAACTGTAAAAAGAGAAGACCTTATTTCAAAACCAAAAGCCCAAACAAACTCTCACAACAACAAGTGGTTAAGGCCATGTACACTCCTCCACCATCTAACACTTCGGAGCACCCTTCAGTCCAACAGAGCTTAACGCATATGGTTATGTTAACGCATACTGTAACTGA
>MNCI01023951.1:99088-168293 GCA_015680685.1 Gnetum montanum | reverse complement strand
AAATAAACCACATAGGGCTCTTCTTGACTCAAGTTCCGGAGTCAACTTAATTTCACGAGAGATGTATCATGCCTAGAACTTGCCCCGACTCAAGAAGAGCAACATTCCACTAGAGCTAGAGGACTAGTCCATCACCATTCCCTTGGGATTGGTGAAGGACATCATTACCACTGTGTGTGGTTGGTCTTACCCAGTTGATTTTTTGGTGATCGATGTGAACAACAATGAAGGGGACTTCCCAATTATAATGGGAAGGGCATGGCTTAGTACAGTAGATGCATGTCTTAGGATCTACGATCTTTTCTTGGAAATATCTAGGATAAACATATGTGGAAAGATCAAGAAGAGGAAAGTTCCATGCATCACATACAGTGATTCATCGGGTGATGACATGGAGGAAATGCCTCCATGTAACAGGTGTGCCCATGAAACTTTGAACCAAAGATGCCTATATGTAGCAACCACACAAGAAGTAGTAGACACCCCATGGTTGACAACTAGAAGAAGTAGACAAATATGCATGGAACGAACTGAGGGAACTCATGCTAACAATGAAAGCATATATACATTGGAACATGAGTGTCGCCAACTTCCACCCCTGAATCTAAGATCATCAATTGGGAGAAGTTGGACACTTCTAAGAAATTCAAATAGATGCTCATTATTTCGGATCTCTCCCTTACAACTCAGTCATGGGGGAGATGGCCACCTATGCTAATCATATGGGGCCCTCAGTTCTTTTAAGTTTTTGTTTTACAAATTTATTTAACTTTTCTAGTTTTTGTTTTGCAAATTTCTTTACCTTTCTACTTTTTGTTTTACAAATTTCTTTAACTTTTCTCATTTTTTTTACATCATCGTTATACTTTTTCAATTTTGTGTGTGTGTGTGTGATCCACCCTGTAAGTTTGTCCCATAATAAGTGTTCTTCATGATGGTATGAACTATTTTCATATTGATTGCTAATGTTTGGTTTTTACCTTTAAGTCACAATGTTGATACTAAGGTATGTTTGTTCTGATACGGTAGGCAATGAGACCACTTCATCCATCCATCCACCAATTTCTATGGTTTCTTTCAGCTTGGAAATGTACAGTCCCTTTATAATAAGAACTTTAACGAATCGGTGACTAGGGATTTCTCAAACTAAGGAAGGACTCATGGATTGAAAAGGGTGTGACTTCAAAGGAACTTGATGCTTTTGTGTTGGTCATTCTCTTGGATGTTTGAATGTTTCTTCTTGAGTTTTCTTGCCATCCCAATGTTACCCAGTTATCAGAAGCTGAGACAATAAAAATAAGAAGTCTTTGCATGGTGTGGTTCTCACACATAAAAACACAAAACACACAAAAAAAACAAAAAAAAAGTGAGAATTCAAAGCACACCCCTTAGAAGAAATAAAATTTTGGCTACAAACACTGGTTATGGAACCAAAAGTGTTCCCTCTAACTAAGGCCCTTCTCGCTTCCCATTCTCTCCTTTGTTTCGTCGGAATGGTGGTGGCTCTTTAGAGATGCATTCTTGTTACTTCAAGAGGATGGTTCAACCAACTGTATTGATGCGAAGTCACTGGAAGTGGATGATTTGAGGCCAGAGTTGGAATGAGACTTGCCAAGTCACATTAATCATAAAACACACAAGGGGCTATAGACCACCTTGTCCTTAGGATTCCATTCCATTCTCTTCTCTCCATCCTTCTCTCCATTATTCACCTCATTGCCGGTTGTATCATTAGTGTATATATTTAGTTGATGCATTGTTTTCTTTTTGGTAAATTCTTGCTGTTAAGACTTTAACCCTTGTTCCAAATGACATTCCCAGAGCCTACAGACTCTTTCAATGTGGGATTGCCAGGGCATTAAGGGCATGAGCCTGCTTTGGGGAGGACCCACTGGCATTCCTATTTGGAGCATTAGTTAAATTATTTTCCTTAACATTTTGCAATTAATTTTATTTTGTTCATTACCATCTTGACATCCATTTTATCGATGCCATAGTTGTCCCTTTTTATCTATCTTTCTTACTCCTTTTTCTTTCTCCATTCTAATGCTACCAGATGTTCACGATTAGTCATGGCGGTACGGTGCCTAATTTTTTTGATTTTCTCCTAGCCCCAAAATTTTTGATGCTCTTCCTAACCCCTACACCTTCGATAGTCATCAGTCACATATTCCCAGACCCGTATCATCCATACCACAACCTAGCCAATGAGTTTACACTAAAGCAAGGTATTAATTACATGATGATTCAATTACCCATGCTAATATAAGACTATGTTGTACATGCAGATGGCAATCATACAAACAATGGATTGGATCTTGAGCTGGAACAAACATTTGGAGTGGTGCCGTGCTAGAAGTAGCGATGCAAGGAGCAAGATCGTTGATGCGCTTACAGATGGACAACGAAGGTGCAATCTTGGCATTGGCAGCAGCAACACTTCTTTCTATCTCTCTCTTTCTCTTAGTTGTCAACAAAGGTCTGATGTCATTGTAATAAGGTGTTCACCCTTGTTGTCATGAACACTAGTTTTGTCAAGTCTTGTAATAATGATCCGTTCACATGTCATCCCATTAGTTCCATCTCCCTCAATAATTCCATACCTACCTGATATTATTGTAAGGAAATCAAGTACGAGTTTTCATTTAGTCATGGGGGTATGATGAGATGTGATATCACATGGCTGCGATATCGTTTCGTCCCTTGTGATATCGCATACACGATATTGCGGTTTGCCACCAAATCTATAAATAAGAGGTAGCACTCCCCTCATTTCGCATCCTAGGCTAGAAGTAGGGAAGCTCTAGCGGATTGATCACCCCAGAGATAGAATATTTTCCATGTGCCCGTAGTAGGAGTCCCCCAAGTGAATGGTTCTTTATTTGAGCAGCTTTGTACCTGAACAAGTTGTGTACGGCAATAAAGACAAGCTTTGTGGATAAACGTTGTAGTACATGGATAGGTTTTATTTAATGTTATTTATTACATGTTGTTAGTGCGGCATGAGTACGACTTGGTTACGAGCATTGACGAATGTGTATGGCTAACCAAGGAATCGGCTACTCATCGTGATTAGATTCTCTCCCCCTTATCTCCTAGAACATGGGACGAGTACAACTTGATTACAAGCATCTATGGATGTGTATGGCTAGTCAAGGAATCGACTACTCATCACACTTAGGCTAGTTAGGTGCCTCAGTATGATCACTTCAAGCACGTGCATTACGTGTGGTGATCCCAATAATGATTAGCGTTTGGTAGCCACAATTGCATAGTTCAGGGTGTGTATGGTAAGTGTGAATGGATGCTGACGCTAGTTAAATTAGACTTAGGATACTAGTTAGAATTAGTTAGTTCTCTCAACCCTTTGCTCTTAGCATAGAAGACATAAAATCATAAAAGACCAAAAAAATCATATACCTTGGACTTACTTAACCATACATCGTGACAAGAACAAGTTTGGGAAGACAACGAATGATTAACCCCAAGTGTTCCATGGGGCGTTTAGGCATTTAGTCTGCGGAGTTCGACCAGATCGCACGGGCTACGGTCATTTCATATGGTTGAGTGTAGGGTTACCTCACCACTCATCAAAAGCCTAAAAATAATGCATCAAATATGAAAATATAGAATAAGATAAATATGAATCAATGTAGAAATAAGGCTTATCTGAGTCTTTTTAGCCAATTAGGATAAATAATTCTTCTCATAACCCAAATACATTAAGCATTCCACAAATGTAAGGGGGTGTGTAAAAATAGTCTCTGATCCTTCTCTTTTGTTGACTATGAAATATTAATAAAACCTCTTTCTATACTTCATCATGTTTGAAAGGAGGCATGACATCATCAAAACTAAATAATTAATTGGATTACACATTTGAGATATATGTGCTATCTTTTGGGGAATGAATCCAAATCAAAATAATGCTCATAAAAATCAATCTATTCAAAAGCTAATTCATCTTCTATTTTGATATCTATATTGAAAAATTAATTAGTGTTCTAAGAATTATGATCATCAACCATGTGTGTCACTATCTCCCAAGATGAATGTTCATCATTACTATTTTGTTTTAAATGGCTCTAAACTATGTGGAAAGATCTAATTAGAATGTTCTTTAAAACCAAATAAGTTATGAATAGTTTGTTTAGAACCCTCACATTTAAAAACTAAATAAAATCTTATAGGTATAAAATTATATTTACCCTAAATAAAATGTTTAATGTCCTTATGTTCAAAAATTTGATCGTGATATGATAAACTTTAAGATAACAAGCTAGAACCATTAGCCAAATAAGTCTTGTCATTAACTACACTTTGCCATCAATCAGAAGAAATATGAAAATCCAAATGAGAATTGAAGTGTACATTACTAACTAATTCATCTAAAGAATAAATATTATTATTTCCCAATATAGGAGAGTAATAATAATTCAAATTACTACCTAGATTATGCAAAAATTTATCAATAGAAATAGAATAATTTTCAGCATTATTCTTAGTCACACAAGTAAACTCTAATCCATTATTCTGTAACTTATTACATTCTATTCTAAGAAATTCATAATCATCAAGAGGAATTTCAATATTCATATTAGGAACATCAAAAGAAGTACAATATTGAATAAAATTTATGGAATGGAATTAGGCATAATCAACTATTATATCGGCTGATTTAGATGATAAAAAATATTAGAAAAAGCATACATTTTCTAAGTCATATTTTTTCTTTTCAATTCCTCAAATTTTTCTAAGGTTAATTTTCTGTAATCTACATGCACATTATTACACCTAGAAACACAAATATTAGCTATACTTCCAATACTAAAAACATGTTCCATATAAATTAAAAGAAATATATTTCTAGCATATTTTTATACTAGGATCACTTTTGATCATGATTAGTCATATCCAAATAATTAGAAATACTAACAACATGATCAACCATACTAGATTGCAACAACAAGCATTTTTTGTATTATTTTGAAAAATTTGAAAAAGGAAAGATGAACATTTTAAGAACTAATTTATTGACGTGGAAATAAATAACATCCTTGGTAAAGTAAAGTATGTGCACTGGTAAGATGTATGAAATCTTCAAAAACATGAGCTAGAGAACATACCTGGAATTGATGTAGAACTTACCATGAATATTTTGATATGGAAAAGTAACATTAGAAGAAAGAGAGAAAAAAGAAATTTGTGTGAATTGTGAGCACTCTTCTCATTATTTTCTTGTTCATATGCTTCCATATGGGCTTCTAAGGGTTAATCATCTTCATATTTAGCATTTTAAAAATTAACTATCATACTGCACTTAAACTTCAATGAGAAAATAGAAATTATAGGAAAAGAAAGATAAAAACTAAATTATTAAAATTAAGTTTCAAGTAAGTAGTTATCATTAATGACAGAAAAAAATTTATACTCTAATCTTCTACATTTTTTTCAAGTTTTCTAAAAATTATTTTCTTACCTCTAAGACCTAAGGATTATAATGATGTTAAAATGTTAAAATAACATATATGTAGGTGTAGTAGTGAATATTTTGACACATAAAATCCAAGGGTTCTTAAAGGACACTATGTTTCAAGTGCAAGGAAGGAGGTAGAAATGTTATGGTTATAATTTTTTAAATTTAAATCTAGATTCTATTAAATTCTATTTTTGACATTAAAATATAACTTTAATGGAAGATTCAATAAACATGGATTTAATTCTATTAAAACCTGCAATAAAATCAATTATTAATTCAAGAAAAAAAAGTAACACAAGTATTTTGTGAACTCATTTCTTACTATACTCAAGAAATACTATCAAATATCATAAGCATTCTATAATCTCTCTACTTTTTTCAAGAATTCAATCTCTAAGTCAGTATAATCATCAAAGTACTTCACATTCTTCCTATTTTTATTCTTCAAGTCACTTTTTGGCATTCGTTTCTCTAGGAATGATGCTAAGAATTGCTAGCATTGCTATTCATAGGATTTGGAAAGAGTTTTGTTGTCTAAACCATTATTTCTTGTGAACATGACTTGACTACAACTCATTATTTGATTTACTAGGTATACCATGACTTGATGATGACTTGTGATTGGAATCCTATGATATCATAACTTAGGGTTATAGTGTGATCAAATACCACAATGTCTCTATGAATTTTGATCATTTAAATCTTAACTATTGGCTTAGTAACAACTTTCATGAGCACCATGATCCATGATTTTTGACAACAAGTCAACCACTAGTCATGGCATCTATTGCGAGAGGACCATGACTCATGGTGCTATTGTTTAACCATGATTCATGGTGGTTAACCATGCATATATTATAAATTATGGTAAACTAAAAATAGGTTTTCTTGCTTCCATGACCTATAAAGAACTTGTTCTTTTGTAGGTTCATTGACCACGAGCTGATTACAATTCATGGTCTTTCCAAACTTTGTAGATTTCTTTAATTCTAGAGTTCTAAAATAGCAACATCAGCATACAAAAGTATAAGGCATTTGATTAAGGCCTAAGAATGTGCCTTTTTTATTACCTTTCTAATTACCCTTTTCATTTATAGTAATTTTCACGTTTTATTTTTCTTTTTTAGTATTTTTAGTAATTTTATGTATTTCTTATATTTTATATTTTTGGATTTTCTTTTAATTAAGCATATGTGTACCAAGCCTTGGATAGATCATTGATACATCGGATACTAGTTTAGGGGGGGTGTCGGACCCCAAAAAGAGAATTTTATTAATAGAAAATAAAATTAAGTACATAAGCAACTTTCAGACATATAGAGTGAGGAAAGGAGGAAGAGAAACCATGTTGACTGAGACTAATATAGAGGAAACATGCTAAACTAAGCATTCCACAGGGAATGAAAATGCAATCCCGAGGTCGACCATTCGCTGAAATGTGTGTAACTTTTCCTGGATGTGGATTTTCGGAAGAGAACATAGGTGGAAGAAAGAGGAAAAGGCCAACTAGTGTAGAGAACTGTGGCTTAATTAGGAGACGTTCTTCTGAAGCGAGGCCTGATGATGGTGATTATTTGGATCTCTGATATGAATCCATGGCTGCAATAAGAGAAACAACTGATTAGCATTCATCTTGAATGTTGGGGCTTGAGATATAATTTGGAAGTGAACATGCCGTAAAATTTGCATTTTTTCTGAAGTAGTTAGCTGTAAGGAGTTTGAAATAATTGTCTTTTGAAAATGTGTGGTACATGGGATACTAGTTTTATTTGTGGTATGCTTTGTTTAGATACTTTTTTTTTCTGTAGATTAATAATTTTTTATATTTTATATTTTTAATTTTCGTTTTTACTTTTAACTTATGTTTTAGAAGGTCTTGTGTTTGCTCCTTTGCTAGTTATAGTTTGATCTTTTCACCATGGACTTTGTTATTAGTTGGACTTAGACATAGCTATTATCATGGGCTTAGATATTACTATATGCCTACTTTTTGTTTTTAGGCCATCACTAGGCACTAGTCCATGTTAGAAAAATATTTTAAAATATTTTTATAATTATAATTTCTTTTTCTTTTTAGTTTTCCATTAGATTATCCTTTTATTTTAATGGTGCCAAATAAATGTAAGCATTTATATCTAAAAACTATTTCATGAAAGATCATCCCTTTGTATAGATGACATTTGGGAGATTGAACAAGAGAGGAAGAGCTTGCTAGTTTGGAGGGAAGCTAAATCTAGATCTATGATGTCAACCAAGACCTTTGGTAAGCCATAGTTTTAGATCATATTTTAGGTTTTGCTTAGATGCCATCATTGACTTACAATTTTGTGTATGTTTGAAGCCTACTTTAATGATCTAAGTATCACAAAGATTTCTTTCTACAACACTATCATTTTAGGTAGGGTGATTTCATGCTTTTTCTTTCTCTTATAGATTTTGGTTTTTATTTTGTTTTATATAAATACATTTTTTCCAATCTCTATTTGTTTAGTAACTCTTTGATTTCAATGTCTATTTTTAAAAATAAATTATTTTATGCATATTTTCTAAGATTTATCATTTATCTATGATTTATTCTTATGTATGAAATGTTAAAAAATGTTTTGACCTCGTTTTGTCTCATTTAATCCTTGTTTCTAGGTACCAATCTCTTTTTATCATTTTTACATATGTTTTGTAATTCATTTAGAATTTAATTTTCAACCTATTATAGCTTTGGATAGTCTTTTGATCCCAGTATTTGGTAATAATATTTTTTATGAATTTTGTATTTTTTGTCAATCATTTGGAATTTTATTTTTAATTTTAGTAGCTTATGATAGTCTTTTGATTCCTATATTTGGTAATAATTTCTTTTTTTATTTTATCATTTTTTAATTCATTTGAAATTTGATTTATAATATTTATTACCTCTTAATAATATTTTAATTCCTATTTTTGGTAATAATCACTTTTTATTATTTTAACATTTATTTTTATAATTCATTTGGAATTTTATTTTCATCCTTTAGTAGCTTTCGATGGATATTTTTGATAACAATATCTTTTTATCATTTTTACATTTTTTTATAATTCATTGAAAATTTATTTTTAACCTTTAGCAAATTTTGATAGTATTTTGATCCTTATATTTGTTAAAAATATCTTTTTCTCATTTGTTTATAAGTCATTTGAATTTGATTTTCTACCTTTAGTAGCTTTTGATAGTCATTTGATCCTCAAATTTGGTGATAATAAACTTTTATAATTTTTGTATTTTTTATAATTAATTAGAGTTTGAGTTTTAGCCTTTATCAAATTTTAACATTTTTTGATCCTTGTATTTGGTAACAATTTTCTTTATCATTTTTTGTTCTTTTTGAAATTCATTTAGGATTTGACTTTTAGCTTTTGGAGCTTTTGACAATCTTTTGATCCCTATAATTGGTAACAATCTCTTTTTATCAATTTTTCCATTTTTTTGTAATTTATTTAAAATTTTATTTTTATCATTTTAGTAGCCTAGAATGATCTATATGAGCTTAAATTTCCTTTTTACCATTTTTCTTCATTTTTAGCTAATCATTAGAACCTATATATTTCAACTTTGGCCTTTTGTTTGACATCTTAATGTTTTTGGCTTCATAAGTGATTTGGATATGACTCCCCATCACCTAGGGAATTATTATGTTTGTATATTCAATCATTAGGGATTATATTCAATTTAGGTTAGTAATGATAAATTTTGTGGTGATAATGCATGAAGCATTTTAGTGGTAAGCTAAATACTTATGCAGGAAACATTGATTAGTAAGCATCATTTTTCTTTATAGTAACCATGTGACAAGCATTTCTTATTAGTGAGTTAGGTATTTATGTCATTAGTAATGGTTAGTAAATATATTTTATTTTTTAGTTCATTTATTAGGCTTAGTGAGTGGTGGTGGAGTTTTTAATTTGTTAGTTTAATTATTCATTTGAATTATTATTTGTTATTTAATTTATGTGTGTATGTTTACATTCTAACTCTTTGTTTATTGCTACCCCTTGTGCTTGACTATCTAGCTATTAGTTTGATAAGGAGGAATTAGAAGAACAACCTAATGATTAGATAGTAGTTTAAGATTACTTTTTAGTTTAATCTTTAGATTTCTAGTATCAGTTGTTTCATTCTACACTATTTTTTAAGGAAAAATCTATGTACTATATATTGTTTGTGAAGATTATATTTGGTGTAGAGACATCTCTTTCGATCCTCTTTTTCTTCCCTACATGTGTATTTTACAAGTTTTGGATACTAGAGAGATGTTTTAATGTATTGGAAAATGATTTGGCTAAGGCTTAGGATGGAGAAGAAATGTTTGGAGTTTATAGTAGATGTCTTACTGTTTGAGTTGACATATAAGGTAAGACGTCTCATCTATGAAAAAGACATCTTGTATGAGACATCTTCCAAAGTCAGAAGACATCTCCGAAAAGATGTCTCACCTACTAACGAGATGTCTTAGGCAATACATCTTACTAGAAATGGAGACATCTTGGCCTCCAAAAGAGATGTATCATAAAAATAGTAGATGTCTTACTTGAGAGCTGGATTAATACAAAGATGTATTCCCAAGGTTAGAGATGACTCGTATAGATGAGGAAACTTCTTAAAACACCTATTCCAGTTTGGAAGATAGCTAGAATATGATGGTGATGATTGGTGAGGTACCCCTACACTCAACCATACAAATACGAGTGTTTCACACATGATCCAGTCAAACTCCATAGATGGGCTAGTTGTGGTATCTAGATAGTTACTCATTGATTGCAGTTTGCTATCTTCCCACTTGGACTAGTATTTTCTTTGTCATGTATGGTTTAGTCCAGAGAGAGGTGTATGATGTATTCCTAAATTGATGCTACTCCGAGAGGCAATGGAAAATAACTTGTAAGCCAAGAGAGAAAGGGTGAAGAGAGTCTAAGCTAGCCTAAGTGCAATGAGCATCTATTCCTTATTCATCCATACACATCTTAGGCCTTGTGCAAGACTACCATTGGGATTACCAAGCGCATGGCCCGAGTACGCTATTGAGATACCAAGCAGTCACATGTAGATGCTTATGATTAAGTTGTATATATTTCATGTTTAATAATAATTAAAATTAAGTAATTAAACTAAGTGAATGCTGCAATGATGAAGTAATCTTGATCTTTATTTCCAGTCATGTGCATGTCCAAGTACGCCACACTTGAATAAAGGATGCCATACAATTACAATCATCACACTGCAAGCATGCACTAGGAGAAAGGATTGAGAGGAACTAAGAAATGAACTAACTTCTATCTACTAACTGAAAAACTAACTATTTCCAAACTGACTCCTCTCATGCGCCTACATGTCTATTTATAGCCTCACACAGGAGTCACGATATCATGTATCTAATATCATTATTTGGGCTGTGATATTGCGTACCCGATATCATGGATATGATATCGGAGGTCCAATATTGTAGCATGATGAATCACAATTCATCAGATGGAAAATGATGCAAACAGTTGAGAAGAAGATGAGAAGACTTGGAAAATATCTGAAGAGCCTCAAGTTGACTTAAGGAAAGGTTTCTAGGTTTTTTATATTCTAATTTGTGATAAATATTATTGTATTTTCATCATTTTTGAAGATGAGTGAGAAGAAAGCTCTTGAGAATGGAGAGTTGAGCAAGAGAGAGAGGGTAAGCACATTGGGTAAGTGTGATTCATGATTGTAACTCCAAGATTAACATATGATATGTTGGTCTATGTGTTATATTCTCTTGTGTCTTACTTGTGAGTTGAGATCCTAGTCTTAGGTTTTGAAAGAGATTCTTTATTGATTGTATCTTACATTAAGGAAAACCATTGTGTGATTATAGGACCTCATGCTTTGCAATAGTGTTTGAGGATGATAGGTTTTGGATGTTGTATGTTTTAATAATCTTGTTATAATCTTATAATAAATTAATTGAAGATATCTAGTTTTCTTATTTTGTAGGAAAAACTTTTTATCTTTGCATAATATCTAGATTTAGTATTTGAAGGTGAATTATTTGTGGATTGAACTTGCTCCAACGTTATTGGTATCAAAGCTCTTGGAGATTATACTTGGAGCTTATATTTTTGTTTATTTTTTCTTGGATTTGATTAAGAATTTTGTTAATTTTAGATGAAACCTAAGAAGAAATAGGTACAAGCTTTCAATCAACACATGGATAGCATGAAGTTTGTCTTCTAGATGATGGTTGTTCAGTTAGATGAAATAACATAAAGATAGATAAGAATTTTGGTCCTAGCCATATTCTAACACACAAAACAGAAGAGCAAGTATGATGAGACGCGATATCGCATAGGCTACGATATCGCATCCCATGCGATATCGCGTATGCGATATCTCATTGTCCCCTGCGATATCACATATGTGATATTGTGGTCCACTGCAAAATCTATAAATAAGAGGTGACTCTCCCTTATTTCCTAATCCAAGGATAGAAGTAGGGAAACTTTGGTAGATTGATGACTCTAGGGATAGAATATTTTCCATGTGCCCATAGTAGGAGTCCTAAAGTGAACGGATCTTTATTCGACCAGCATTATACCTAAACACAAGTTGTGTATCAAAATAAAGACAAACTTCCTAGATAAACCTTGTAGTGCATGGAATAGGATTTTATTTAATGTTATTTATTGCTTCCTCTCTCAACCCTTATCTCCTAGTAATGCGGAATGAGTATGACTTGATTACGAGCATTTAAGGATGTGTATGAATAATCAAGGAATGGATGCTCATCGCACTTAGGCTAGATTAGATTCTCTCAACCCTTTCCTCCTAGTTAAGTGCCTCAGTATGACCACTTCGAGCACGTGCATTATGCATGGTGATCCCAGTAATGATTAGTGTTTGGTAGCCATGGTTGCATTGGTTCAGGGTGTGTACGGTAAGTGGGAACGGATGCTGACACCAGGTAATTTAGACTTGGTTCATTAGTTAGAGTTAGTAATTAGTTTCTCAACCCTTTACCTTGTTAGCATAGGTGACATAAAACATAAAATACTATAAAAATCATATACCTCGGACTTACTTAACCATACACTGTGACAACTACAAGTAAGTTTGGGAAGACAACGAATGCTTAACCCTAACTATTCCATGGGGCATGTAGGCACTTAGTCTATGGAGTTCGACTAGATTGCACATGCTATGCTCATATTCGTATAGTTGAGTGTAGGGGTACCTCGCCACTCATCATTGGTGCTGTTGTCAAGGACTAAGTGTTTGTGTGCTAAATAGAACATAGGATATCACTCACATCGTTGGGAGCCTAAATGAACCTCAGGTTAATTAAAGAAAATTTATATAATAGTAAATAGCACACCAATAAGACACTATGTCTTCTTCTTCTTCTCATAAGAGCAACTCATCACCTAGGGACAATACAAAGAATAATTGATAATAAAAAACACAACCTAAATCAGCCAATTCCTCAACAATATAGGGTGCAATATACTCATCCCGATGAGTATATTTCTAACTTTACTTCTATCCTCCATCAAGATGAGCAGATGTGCTAGAGATATTTGCAAGGTAACATTGTGTTACCTCCGAATAATGCAGTCCCAAACATGCTTCTTTGTGCTTTGTCACAGATTGGCATGACAGAATTTTATACTAAATACGTTGTGGAAAATTTTGATGTGAGGGATTACCATCCCACAACTTTACAATGTATGGGGGACTCAAGGAAGGAGAGACAACATACACTGTTGAAGGGAAAAGGCCCACACATCCTTAGTGAAATAGGAGATGATGGACCCATTATAATGGATCCTCTAACAAATGATGCTTGCCCTCCTAACAATGGTGAGGAGGTTGGGTATCAGAACCTATGATCAATGATACATAACCCTGGTTCTGATGCCCGTGAACACCATCTATTCATAGAAGGAACAACAATAAAAGACAAGGATGGACACTTAGATCGTCATCACGATCAAGGTTGTAGCAGCTGAAGAGAAGGTAGGAAGCATTGTCATGGCAATGGTTCTCCTTCCTCTTCTCCTTCATCTCATCACTCACCCTCTCCTTCCACATCTGGATGCAGCCATCATGAGCACAATGATGAGGATAGAGGTAAGAAAAATGAGAGACCTTGACGAGAGATTCGAGAGAGAGGAAAAGGGCACAAACGAAGGGAAAGTAGGGAACAACGCAGACATCATAGGCACCATGAAAGAGATGATCATGAAGAGCCCCTACTTGCAACTTGAAGTATGCTCGATATAATGGAGGTTGTAAGAATTCCCACAAGGCATTTAAAAGATAGTCGGATCAAACACTTAGACATGAACAAAATCCCATGATTTAAAGGGGGATAAAATGCTGATCCGCAGCATCATTTACAGGTATTCCACAATTCTTGCGCCTTGAAAAACATTGAGAACGAGTGGAAAAAACTTAAGTTGTTTCCAAGGACACTCATTAAATAAGTAGAGAGTTGGTACCAGTCCTTAGAACCAGAAACCATCAGGAGGTGGAGTACGATGTTAGAACTCTTCCACGATAAGTATCAAACGTACTCCAGAGTGTCTAATTTGCGTAAGCAGATCCAAGGATGGAAGCAAGGTAATCATGAACCCTTGGATGCTACCATGGCCTGCTACTATGCATTGTTACATTGTTGATTGGGCCATGGATACGCTCAACGGGATCAACTCCGCCACATCGTGGATGGGTTAAGGCAAGAAACTAGAAGAACCCTTGGGACTTATGCCCAAGGGAGACTATCAAAACTTAGAGTCCATGATGTTCATCACTTGTTGGAACAAGTAGTAAAAGAAGAAGGTGAACTACAAAAAAGAAAGAGTGCAAAAGAATACAACCATGATCCTTCCCTTCAGAAGAAGGGAGTGAAATTTTGTGATGAAGAGGATGAGTCACCACTTGAAGAGTTGGTGAATAGAAAAACCTTGTTGATTCAAAAATTAACAATAGAAGTATTAGCTAAGATGGATCAATTATGGGATTCCTTAAACTCTAGACTTAAAACTGTATTGAAAATTGTAGAAGAGTCTAAGGCCGAACAAAGTAGTGACAAAGATAAGACAAAGCGGAGAAATTCAAGCCCTGCACATAACAAGGGTAAGGGGAAAATTACTATCTATGATGAAGTTGTGGAATCAGACATAGATGATGACAGTGGATGTGAGATCTACCACTATGACCATCCTAAGGGATTTTGTCCAATCATCTCACATCTACAGGAGTCTGGGGTGTATGCACTTAACCCAAGAGTTAACCAATGGAAAACACCCTGAAGGTTACCTTATCCACAAGGTAACCCAAGGTAGTTTCACCAATCACTAACGTACTATCCAAGTGGAACTCCACCACAACCCATTGGATAACATTAGTAGTGGAAATACACACAGTCATGGGGGATGCCACCTTCGATACAATAGTACCCTTACTGGAAACCTGATCCTTATGGCTATTATGTGCAGCAGCTGGTCTCTCCAAGTGACTCTATGAGTCACATAACTCCCCAACATCACTACCAAGTTTGGGAGTACTTTAGGAGAACTCCTTCTCCTCCGGGAGGAACCCCACATACTCAGCATCCTCCAACGTCATCCACACCTCTTCCACCTGTAATTCCCATAACACCTCCTGCTCCAACAATGCAAGGAAAATTCCCCACTCAACTGCAACAATGTAATGCTACGAGAGCTATAAATATTTAACCTACTACTGGTTCTGACAATTGTTAAAAGAGAAGGCCTTTCTTCAGAACTAGAAGCCCAGACAAACTCTCGCAACAACAAGTGGTTGAGCCGATGTACATGCCTCCACCATCTAACACTTTGGAGCACCCTTCAATCCAATAGAGCTGTATGCATACGGTTATGTTAACGCATACCGTAACCGACTGGATCAAGGTAGGCCACCTTCCCAGGAAACTAACTGATCTCGGAAGACCCTTAATCTATTTACAAATTTCTGGGAACGAACCACATAAGGCTCTTCTTGACTTAGGTTCTAGAGTCAATTTAATATCATGAGAGATGTATCAAGCTTGGAACCTGCCCCAACTTTAGAAAAGCAACATCCAACTAGAGTTGGCAGACTAGTCCATCACCATTCCCTTGGGATTACTGGAGGACATTGTTACCACTATGTGTGGTTGGTCCTACCTAGCTAACTTCCTAGTGATAGAAGTTAACAGCAACAACAGGGATCTCCCAATTATAATGGGAAGGTCATGGCTAAGTATAGTAGATGCATACCTAGGGATTCATGATCTTTCCTTGGAAATTTCTAAGATAAAAATTTATGGAAAGATCGAGAAGAGGAAAGTTCCATGCATCACATACAGTGATTCATCGAGTGATGACATGGAGGAAATGCCTCCATGTAACAGGTGTACCCTTGAAATTTTGAAACAAAGATTTCTGTATGTAGCAACCATACAATAAGTAGTAAACACCTTGTGGTTGACAGCTACTCGAAAGAGCAAATAAATATGCATGGAATGAACTGAGGAGACAAACCATGCCAACAAAGAAGGCATAGACACATTGGAATATGAGCATTGCCAACTTCCACCCCTTAATCTAAGATCATCAATTGGGAGAAGTTGGACACTTTTAAGAAATTCAAATAGGCGCTCATTATTTTGGATCTCTTCCTTTCCACTCAGTCATGGGGGAGATGGTCACCTATGCTAACCATATGAGGCCCTTAGTTCTTTTAAGTTTTTTATTTTACAAGTTTTTGTTTTACACATTTTTGCTTCACGCATTTTTGTTTTACAACGTTTTTGTTTTACAAGTTTTTTTCTTACATATTTTTGTTTTACAACTTTCTTTAACTTTTCTTGTTTTTGTTTTTCAACATCATTATACTTTTCCATTTTGTGTGTGTGTGTGTGTGTGTGTGTGTGATCCACCCTATAAGTTTGTCACCCAATAAGTGTTCTTCGTGATGGTATGAACTGTTTTCATGTTGATTTCTAATGTTTGGTTTTTACCTTTAAGTCACGATGTTGATACTAAGATATGTTTCTTTTGATATGGCAGACAATGAGTTCACTTCATGTATTCATCCACCAGTTTCTATGGTCTCTCTTGGCTTGAAAATGTACAGTCTTCTTCATAATAAGAACTTTAATGAATCGGTGACTGTGCATTTCTCAAACTAAGAAAGGACTCAAAGATTGAAAAGGGTGTGACTTCAAAGGAACTTGATGCATTTGTGTTGGCAATTCTCTTGGGTGCTTGGATGTTTTCTTCTTGAGTTTTCTTACCATTATGATGTTACCCAATCATCAGGAAGCTGAGATAATAAAAATAACAAAGTCTTTGCATGGTGTGGTTCTCACGCATAAACACATAAAACAAAAAAAAACAAAAAAAAGTGAGAATTCAAATCACACCCCTTAGACGAAATAATCATTTGGGCTACAAGAACTAGTTATGGAACTAAAAATGTTCCCTCTAACTAAGGCCCTTCTCGCTTCCCATTCTCTCCTTTATTTTGTTGAAATGGTGGTGGCTCTTTGGAGGTGCATTCTTGTTACTTCAAGAGGATGGATTGGCCGAATGGATTGATGCGAAGTCACTAGATGTGGTTGGTTTGAGACCGATGTTGGAATGAGATTTTTCAAGTCACTTTAATCATAAACTACATAAGGGGCTGTACACCACCTTGTTCTTGGGATTCCATTTCATTCTATTCTCTCCATCATTCTCTCCATTCTTCACCTCATTGCCAGTTGTATCATTAGTGTATATATTTTGGTTGATGCATGGTTTTCCTTTTGGTAAATTCTTGTGGTTAAGACTTTAACTCTTGTTCCAATTGACATTCCTATAGCCTACGGACTCTTTAAATGTGGGTTTGTTAGGGAATTAAGGGCATGAGCCTGCTTTGGGGAGGACCCACTGACATTCCTCTTTGGTGCACCGGTTAAATTATTTTCCTTAAAAATTTTGCAATCTTTATTATTTTGTTCATTTCCATATTGACATCCATTTCATCAACGTTATCATTGTCTGTTTTTATTCATCCTTCTTATTCCTTTTCTTTCTCCATTCTAATGCTACTGAAGGTTTGCAATTAGTCATGGGGGTACAGGGCCCTATTTTTCGATTTTCTCCTAGCCCTGATTTTTTTTCGATTTTTTCCTAACCCCTGGTAGTCATCATTAATATATCTCCTGATCCAAATCAGCCATACCACAACCTAGCCAATGGACTTACACTGAAGCAAGGTATTAACTATATTGAAATTCATTTACCCTTGCTAATATAAGGTTGTGTTGTGTGTGTAGATGGCGATCATGCAACAACGGACAAGATCTGGAGGGAACACATGGAATGGAGTAGCGCTACAACAGCTATGGAAGGAGAAAGATTGATGATGCACTTATGGATGGACAACAAAGGCACAATCTAGGCGTTGGCAATAGGAACACTTCTTTCTCTCTCTCTCTTTCTCAGCTACCAACTAAGGCCTGATGTCAATGTAATAAGGTGGTCACCCTTGTTGTCATGAACACCAGTTTTGTCAAGTCTTGTAATGATGATCCATTCACATGTCATACAATTAGTTCCATTCACCTCAATAATCCCATACCTTCCCAATATTTTCTAAGGAACTTGAGGACAAGTTTTCATTCAGTCATGGGGGTATGATGAGATGCAATATCACATAGGCCATGATATCGCGTTGTCCCCTATGATATCGCGTACACGATATTGCAGTCCATCACAAAATCTATAAATAAGAGGTAGCTCTCCTTTATTTCCTAATCCTAGGCTAGATGTAGGAAAACTTTGGTAGATTGATCACTCCAGAGATAGAATATTTTCCATGTTCTTGCAGTAGGAGTCCTAAAGTGAACGAATCTTTATTCGACCAGCATTGTACCTAAGCACAAGTTGTGTATAGAAATAAAGATGAACTTCCTGGATAAACCTTGTAGTGCATGGAATAGGATTTTATTTAATTTTATTTATTTCTTTCTCTCTCAACCCTTATCTCCTAGTAATGCGGAATGAGTACAACTTGATTACGAGCATTTAAGGATGTGTACGGATAATCAAGGAATGGATGTTCATCGTACTTAGGCTAGATTAGATTCTCTCAACCCTTTCCTCCTAGTTAAGTGCCTCAGTATGACCACTTCAAGCATGTGCGTTACACGTGGTGAACCCAACAACAATTAGCATTTGGTAGCCATGGTTGCATTGGTTTAGGGTGTGTACGGTAAGTGGGAACGGATGCTGACACTAGGTAATTTAGAATTAGTTCATTAGTTAGAGTTAGTAATTAGTTTCTCAAATTTTCACCTTGTTAGCATAGGTGACATAAAACATAAAAGACTATAAAAATCATATACCTCGGACTTACTTAACCATACACCGTGACAACTACAAGTAAGTCTAGGAAGACAACGAATGATTAACCCTAAGTGTTCCATGGGGCATGTAGGCACTTAGTCTATGAAGTTCAAACAAATCGCATGTGCTACGCTCATATTCGTATGGTTGAGTGTAGGGGTACCTCACCACTCATCAAAGTACATTAAAATAAATAAGTTTCATAACTACGTGAAGATGGAGTAGATGAAGAGGAAGGATAATCCAACTATGAGAGTGTAGGAAACCATCATCCAAGAATGCATATGGGAGGAAATCATATTCCTTAGATGAGAAATTTGAGGACTTTAATGATGCTAAACACTACTTCTCTAGGTAATATTGATGAGGAAGATGAGGCAAGGCTTACTAGAGCATTCAAAAATGCTTTAAGAGTTCCATACATAGCATTGATGACTTCTGATAGTATAGATGGCACCAATGCTTTTGCAGATTTTGTTGAATATACTTGAGAAGCATTTCTAGTTGGAAGAGGCACTAAATAACTTGAGGGTAGCTATTGTTGAATCTATATTAGGAGGTATGGATTCTATGTGGTGAAAAAATGAGTCCTAGGGTTATAAAATATGAAATGACCAACCTATTAGAGATTGAGATATGATAAAATATAGGCTAAAGAGAAAATTTAAATAGTCTCATCAAAGATAAGAAACCATTATGAACTAAAAATTCCTAATGCAATATGATAATTAAAAAATTATACATCAAATTTTATAATCTATTCCATTAAGCTAAGGTAAACTAGGAAAAGTATGAACATGCTTTAATCTTTTTAGGAGGTCTCAAAATGGTGTGTACTAGCAAGATTTATCTTTTTATAAGTCACAAAATATTAATGAGGCTTATGATTTGGTACTCAAGATAGAGAACAAATTAGGTTAATTTGAAAATAGGATAAAACAAACTTTCAAGGATAAGAAGAAGGGATCTAGATCTAAGAAGGGATCCAAGTCCAAATTTAATGACAAGGAGAGTAGCCAAGATAATAGGATTGAAAGAGATGATTGGAAGGACAAAGCCAAGAAGGATGAAGGAAAGGAAGGCAAAGGTAAAGGAAATAACTATAAAAAATCTAGTTCTTGAAGTATGGAGAATGAGGAAACAAGTAATGGGAATGTTCACCTCACAAAGCAACCAAGAGAAAGGAGGTGCAAACCATGAAAGTGGAAGAGACATCAAGCCAAGGTGTTTAGAGAGGCAATCCTAATGCTTCAAAAATAGAGGATTTTTTTTGAATTAAATTCTTGTGCATTCATGGGGAATGTAAATAGAGGAGATCATCCTAATAGAAAATTATTATTTTGAATTGGGGCAAGATGTTTTCTTATTAGGTAAGGAATTCATGTTTTGATTTATTGGTGAGTCCAAGACAATATTATTTCTTCTAAGGTAGTTACTAGATTATTTTTAGTAACTAATCCTCATTTGAGACCCTATAAAGTGCATTAGTAATCTAGAGATTTTTCTCAAGAGGTGAGGAAACAATGTATTTTAAGATTTAGAAGTGTAGATTTTCATGATGTTGTAAAGTGTGATGTGATTCCAATAGGTTATGCTCATATAATTCTTGATAGACCTTGGAATTTTAACAATGGTTCTTAGTTTTATGAATCAAGAAATTTATAAATTTTATAGCTAGACCTAATGGAATTCATGATTTGATTCCTATGACCACTAAACAAATGAGGTAGCAAAGCTCACTTAATGCTTTCTTAATCCTTCTAGAAGAGAGGAAATATAGTAAGGAACATGATGAAACTAGTTTTGATCTTGTTGTTATGACAATGGTTACTACAAAATATGATGATGTATAGGTTGAACTTCCTATAAGTGTCCTAGGCTTGAAGAAGAAATTTCTTAATGTATTTGAGAGGAAATTAAATGGACTACCACTGATGAGGAATGTACACCACTAGATAGAATTCATCTCTAATGCTACCATTCCAAATGAGAGAGCTTATTGGATGATACCAAGTCAAAGGGATGAGTTCCAAAGGAAAATATAGGAGTTACTGGCAAATGGCTTTGTGAGGAAATCCTTTTCACCTTGTACAACTCTAGTAAAGCAAGTACTAAAGAAGGAAACTAATGAATGTAGGATGTGCTTTGATTTTAGGGTATTGAATAGGATAACAGTGAGGTACATGTTTTCTATTTTAAGGATGGATGATATCCTTGATGTCCTGACCAATGCTAAAATATTTCTCAAAGTTGATTTGAAAAGTGAGTACCATAAAATCATAATTAGGCCTGATCATGAGTGGAAGATACCTTTCAAGATATTGAATGGATTATTTGAGTGGTTAGTGATGCCATTTGGGCTCACGAATCCACTTACTACATTCATGAGGTTGATGCATGATCTATTGAAGGACTTTATTGGTAAATGTTATATTATCATTTTTGAAAATATTTTGGTATATCGCTCTAATGAGGTAGAGAATTTGGATCAATTAAGGATGGTGTCTCTTAAGTTGGAGAAGGCATAGCTAGTAATAAATGTGAAGGAAAGTGATTTCTTCAAAAGAGAAATCACATATTTTAGACATGTGGTTTCTAAAAACCAAATTTGGATGAAAGCTATCAAGGTGAAGGCTATTAGGGATTGGCCAACTCCTAACAAATGTTGGGGAGGTAACATCATCCATTGGTTTAGAAAATTTTTATAAATAGTTCATAAATAGTTTTAGTGATATTTCATGATATATATTTTCTTTGTTGAAGAAAAATAAGGATTTTAGGTGTGATAATGAAACCCAAGGAATCTTTGACTTGTTGAAACCATATATTACTCGTAAATTGATACTTGTAATTTTAGATTTTTAGAAGCTTTTCAAATGCAGGTGAATGCAAATGGATTTTTTATTAGTGCATTACATTCACAAGAAGGTAGTCCTATTACTTTCTTTTCTAAAAAGTTAAATGAGTTAAACTAATCTAGCTAGTTAAGCACCACAAACTGAGTGAGATCTCTTGTTTTTTCTTTCAAGGTTACAAGCTCTTCTTGTAATTTATGAACCTCATTTTCTACATGCTCTGCACTAGTTTCTACCATGGCTAGTTTACCTTTTGTGTGTATAAGATCATACTACACTATAGTTATATCACTTGGGATATCAAAGAGGTTCTACATGACTTCCCCTATCTATAGTAGTCTATCAAGAATCCTCACGATTGGCAGGATTCATTAAGGGACTAGCTAACATTTGTACATATTTGGTTCTCATTAGATCTATTGGTGGTAGAATAGGTGCATTAAATGATTCCTTGATTTGATCAATGATCACTTCTACTACCCCTACTACATCCTAGTGCTATATTACCACAATCGTAGCTCCATCTCGTATTTCAAGCACCACTTCGAACAATGCAACATTCCTAGAGATCTATTGTGATGACTTTTACCCTCCTCTTTACTATAGCGAAATTTGACCACTTGTAGGGTCAGTTGATATTATTGGCCTAGTTGCATCATTAATCACTTGGTATAGATTAGCTCCTTCATGTGTTGCCCAACTAATAGTCTCTACAATTTGCTGCAGATGACTCATTGATAATCAATAATCTTATGGTGGTGGTAGTAAAAATTACTATTGGTGCTGCTCTTGCTATTATTTTTAATTAGTAGGTTGCTAGGTACTAGGTCCTACTTGTTGCTCCTAAATAGTGGTTTGAATTATTTGAACATGAGTTGAGCTAGTTGCTCCCCTAGTACCTACTTATTCCTCAACTTGGCCCTTCCTTGGTAGCATTCGGTTGGACATCTTAGCATAGGAGGCACTTTAGAATTTTCTTAGGATATCATTAGTGTGGCTTGAGATGCCTCCCTGTTTACACAATTTCTAGATTAGGCAAGGGAATGTCAGTGTAAATTTTCCTACCTTCTTCTCTTCAATTCATCATTGAATTTCAAGGAATTAGAGGTGTGCAAGGTTGGCATTAAAGTTTTTCATCAAGATAGTACTCCCTCTTGTTGCTTATGTGGATATTCTATTCAGTTTCTTTGTTGGTAATAGATGATAAATGTCAATCTTAAAATAAATTTTCTCCTCTATAGTTAGTTTATTGTATACCTTTTCCTCTATGCTATAGGCTCTATGGAACCACAATCTCTTGGCACTAGTATTATATCTTATTGATATTTTTGTAAGAAGGTCCCCTTCATTACATAAATTAAGAGCCTTAACTATTGCCTTAACTATATAAGGTACAAAATTTCCTTCTATCTTTATGGTTGTATCTGCTTGATTATTTTACCAAAACAATAAAGTCTCTCCTAGGTACCACCCCCCACTTTTTATTAATGTGGGCCACAAGGGAGATCATTAAAGTTGAGTTTTAACAACATCCAGGAAAAATGCCATGAATGGACCGAAGTTTAGCATCACAATCATAGTTGGCATGATGGATTTCTTCTAAATAGTCTAAATGCATTAAGGTGAAAATGTAAGAAGCTATCCTTATTCTAGTGCTTGTGGGGCCTCAACTTCAACTTGGTTAAACCACTTAGTAGCAGGTGTTTGCTTATGAATGCTACATTCTTGTGGTTCTTACTCCTCTTCCTATAAAGTTTGATTACCAGTGTAGCCTCTTCCTTAGCCACTTGGCCTTCTGCTTCTTGGTTGTGGGAGTTCTCCTTATGCTCCTCTTTTTGGGGCCATTTGTAATTAATAAGGGTTTGCAATTAGTCAAAGAGTCTTATTGGTTTCAACTATTTCATTACCTTGCCCATAGCCTTAGTTAGATCAAACATTTTTTATCTCAAGATTGCAGAGTTAGGAAAATTTTCAAATAAAACCCCTTGGATGTTATCTCTTATACTTAATCATTTCCCATATGTAATAATTTTTTAGCTCATAATACCTTAGAATATATCAGAATGGATTATTAGGAGAATTTATTAATCATTTATCTTTATTAAATTAAGTTTTATTCATATTCTATCTCACTTACCCTTAAAAGCTATCCTTTAAAGTTAGATAAGTTTTGAAAATTTTACTCAAATTCTCCTTAATAGCATCCCCCCACCCAACAACTAATATGAGCACTTTGTGATAAAATAGATTTAAAGATCATGAAAAGTGAAGTTATGGAGTGCAAGTTATGGCATGTGGAGGTTGGTGTATTAGAGCTGAAGAGAAAAAAATTTGAAAAAAATCTCTTATAGCAACTAATGCAAATGAAAAAAATGTTTCTAACTCCCCATAGCTATATATAGAATTTTTGTCACATGACATCATTGATACAACATTGAATCAATGATGTATGAGTACCTCATACATTGTATCAACCTAAATTTTTGTGTTTGGTCTTTGATAAAATAATTAGTTAATCTATGTGGTAGAATTATAGTAACCTATTCTAAAGGGTTTTAGAGTAGATAGTATGCTCTAGTTGAAAAAAATTGGCATCTTAAGTTCATCAAGAAGGAATCTTAGGCTATGAAAGTTTATGAACTATTTTGGATAGATAAGAAATGTGTAATGAAGTTGTATTATCCACTTGGAGTTCAAGACAATTAGGAAATCTTTTATTAAGTTATTAATTATTCTTGAAGGCACAAGATGATGTAGAATTATTTGCCAAGTATAGGATATAATAGCTATATAAATAGATCCTCCCAAAAGAAGGCTCATGCCCTTAGTGCCCTTGTACAACCACATCTTAGAGTATTCATAGGCACTCAAGGAGTTAAATGTAATGCATACCTATCTAATAAAACACACATGTTAGTATCATCACATTGGGAAAAATTTACTATGCTACACAACCATAAGTTATTATTTATTGTACAATGTGAGGATCATTAAAATCAGAGGGTAGGGATGAATAAGTTCCTCAAAATGAAAATTAATTACCCAAAGAACACATCAAATTTTAACATGGTTCCCTAACTTCGGTAGTTCACACTTGGAGGATAGTTCACTATCATACCCCATATATGGAGCTTGTAGGGAAAATTTTCAAGTTTGAATATCTTAAAAAATACAAGAAATTTTTCAATGAATTTGGGATCCATGGAGTCCCAGAAAAGCCAAGAATATGATGAAATCATTGAAGAGGATCTTTGAAAACTTAAAAATTAAAAAATTTGATGGATAATGTGTTTATTGAATAAAATAGATAAAGGAACACATGGTTTGATGTAGAAGATGGGTGTATGAAAGAATCTAATTGCAAGATTGCCTAAGGATAAGGTGCTTAATGAACCCAACCAAGAGAAATGCAAGTGGATCCTCCCCATAGGATGCACATGCCTTGTTTGCCCTTGCATAACCTTAACCTAAGGAGTATGTGGACCCCATAGGTGATGAATGGTTGATGGAAGTTATGGATCAAAGCCTAGAAGATTCTACCAAAGAATTCAAGTACATTGACTAAGACACCAAATCAAAAACATTGACAAAAGTAGTGAGGTGAGCTATGGATAGCATTGATGGATGATGGAGAGGGTGGAATGGAATTCCAAATTGAGGTCATAAGAATTCCCTTATGGATTTTGTGTTAAATGACCTAAGAAGATCCATCTTTAGTCTAGATCAAAACAAACCACTTTTAGTGACTTTGCATTACCATTCTAAGACTGATCCATCCCCTCAAGACAAAAGAGTACTCCCACAAAATAACCACCATTCCATAAAGAGAAGAAATAAGAAGAAAGAAGTGAAAGAGGGCATGAGTTCAAGGGGACCTTTAGGCATGGGTAACATGTCATTCTAGTTCAATAACCAGTTCCTATAGCCTATTTATTTGTCTAAGGGATGTTCTTTGAATTTCCATAATGTTATTTTTTGCATGGGAACCACACCATGCAAAGACTTTATTTAACTTCCTATTATTGGTTGGCACAAAAGAGTAAGAATTCTATAAGAACACTCATGCACCCAAGCAAGTAGAAGAGTACAAAGAGTGTTGAGTCCCCTTGAAGTCACACCCTGTGCAAACCTTTGAATCCTTCCCAATTTCAAAAACTACCATGGTCATAAATTTATTAAAATTTTATTTAATAAAAAGGGATTTCAAATTTCCAAAACAGGAAAAATCATATAGTTTATGAATGGATGGATGTTATGGACTCACTAGCTATTCCATGAAAAAGAAACCATGACTTAGCCATCGGTAGAAAAATTGAAAAGTAGAAACTAGATATTAGCAAACAAAACATTAAGCACAAACCACCATTAGTAATAGCTACAGCACCACTGCATGCTATTTTCACAAAGCATGTTTATTAGCAAAAATATGAAAAAATCACACACTAAAAATAAAGTAAAATATATAAGAAAGTATAAAATATTCAAGAAAGATAAAACATACTAATGATGTTGGAAAAAAAGAATCAAGAAAATCAATAGAATGAAAAACCAAAATGGGTAAAAGTCAATAGAGTATAAAAAAAAGTGAAAAATTAAAAAGCCATGTATATGGTTGGCATGAATGGCCATCTCCTCCATGACTGAGTTTGAAGGAGGAGATTCAAAAAATTGAGCATGGTTGCTCATCCATTGAGGTATTAATTACACTTGCTTGCTTTGGCTAAAGGAAAGGTTTCACTTGTTTGATGTTGCTAAGCCACTTTTTGTTTGGGCTCTTAAGTTTGTAGATTAACATGGCCTTAGAGGAAAAGGTTTCATCAATTATATAAGGTCCCTTCCACAATGTTTGGAACTTTTTTTTCTAGGGTATGTGTGTGGGGCTCTAGTAGAAATTCTTGAAGTTGAAATTTTACCTTTTGTATTCTAAGATCATGATACTTCTTGTAGTATAGCTTGTGCACTTCATTCAAAGATAAAGAGACTAATTATTTTTCATCTAGAACATTCAAGTTGATCAATCTTTCTCTTTATGCTAGGCTTAGGTTAAGGTCCAAGTCATAGGCTATTAAAAGTGTATAAAATTTGGATTGGACTAGAAGTGTTGGAAGTTTTCTATTCACCGTATCATAGGGAGAGTAGCCTATAGGGGGTTTTCATGTTGAGACATAGGCCTAGAGGGCATCATTGAGTTTTGTGCCCTAGTTTCTCCCATATTTGCTTAGAATATTTATTAGGATCTTTGTGATCTACCTATTGGTAACATCTACTTAACCGTTGGCTTGGGGATGATAGGGTGTTGTTAATTTATGTTGCACCCCCAACCATTCCATAAACTTTCAAAAGGTGGAACCTATAAAATGTGTTTCATTATTAGAAATTAGTGAACATGGAATACTAAACCTATTTACAATATTTTTTTATACAAATCAAGCAACAATGGATGATGTATAGTTGGTGATGATTGTTGCTTCTACCCATTTGGTGCAGTAGTTAACTACTATGATGATGTATGTATTTTCATTGGACATGGTTGTGATAGAACCCATGAATTATATGTCCCATATGTCAAAGAGCTCTAGTGGTTGAATCCATTATTAAGGATCCTCCATTTGAGCGGTCATCCCACTATCTCATTGAAAATATTCATAGGATCAAACAAACTTGTGGGCATCCCTAATGATTATAGGACACTAGTATCTTGTCATTAGGATTTTTATGGCCATGCATCATTTTGCATATTATCCTCTGCAAGGATCTTCATGAGAATCCCAAATAACATGTAATTGATCTACATCAAGGACATAGTAATGAACCAGGACATCAACACACATCTTGTAAAGGTATCCATTGATTTCCATGAAATACTTAGCTCGATGAAGAAACTATTATTTCTTCCTAAAGTCTAGATCTTATGGCATCTCTTTAGTGAGAAGGTAAGTGAGGATTCCATCATCCATTTTGAATCAGCTGGCACTTTATCTTTTATTACTTCTATAAAGAGGAATTCATTTGGAATAGGATCAGAGAGTGGCTTCTCCTCCTCTTTGTTATCCCATCTTAACTGAGAGAGATGGTTAGTGACCACATTCTCAGTTTATTTTTGATCTACTATTGTGATATTGAATTCCTACAAGCTCACAAACCATCATATGATATGGAAGCTTACCATTGGATTTTTCATTAGGAAGTGGATGGTACTATGATCTGTGTGTAGAAACACTTTATAGACAAGAACATGGTGTCTTAACTTTTTGAAAGAATACATCATTGCCATTATTTCTTTCTTAGTTGTGATGTGAGTCAATTGTGCATCCACACTACTTTGGTTAGTGTAGTGGATGTAGCATGAGTGTTTCTTATAGTCCAACTGCATAAGCATGGCTCTTAAGGCATAATTAGATGCATCTTTGATTATATGATATGGTCTATTCCAATCTAGTACCCATAGAATTGGAGTTTCTACAAATTTTTCCTTTAGTTATTGGAATGGATGTTCACACTCCTTGGTTGAGATGAATGGAGCATCTTTATTTGTAAGCTTGGCCAATGGATTTACAATCTTAGAGAAATTCTCTATAGACCACTGGTAGTATCTAGTGTGTCCAAGGAATGATCGAACATCTTTGACTATCTCTGGTTGGTATGTGATTCCTTGGATGACCCTTATTTTTTCAAGGTATACCTTAATCCCTCCTTGATTAATTCTATTCCCCAGTACTATGTCCTCTTAGACCATTAATTTGTTTCAACACATCTTTTCAGTACTTATTTATGGTGATCTAGGGATTGCTCAAATGTAGCCCCATAGGTAGAGAAGTCATCCATAAATACTTCTACCCTTCTACCAATTTTCTATTGAAAAACACTAAGGACTAGGTGTTAAAATTTTGTAGGGGTATTTCATAGATCGAACGACATCTTACAATATGAAAAAGTCTCCTAGGGACTCATGAATGTTGTTTTGGCATAATCTTTTGGTCTAATCTGGATTTGATTATAGCCACTATAACCATCCAAGAAGCCATAATAACAATGCATAGATATAGTGTCCAACACTTTGTCCACAAATGGTAATGGAAAATTATCTTTAAATGTTGCCATATTTAATAGCCTAAATTCATTGTAGACTCATCACTTGACACCTTTCTTTGGCATAATTATAAGTGGACTAACCCACTTACTATCCACAATATGATAGATGAACCCCTTCTTGAGGAGTTATTCTATTTCCTTTTTGATGATCTGCTTCAACTTAGAATTTAGCTATTTCTATAGTTGCCTATTTGGCTTCATCGTTGGATTAGTATAGATATGATGTTGACATATCCATGGGTTATTTGTAGTTATTTTAGGATATGATCAAGAAAAGGCTGATGTCCATGTGTTAACCATCTCCAACAGCTTGTCTTTTTCTTCAGGAGCAAGATTTGCATTGATTATAACTAGCTTGCCATTTTTAAAAAATGCATACTTCATATAGGCTATTTGAGTTTTTAACTCTAGGGGCTCTAGCTTGAAATTATCAAGGATTTCTAACTCTCCCCAAAAAGTATCATCAACTTCATCATTAGAGAGTTGGTGATGAACTTGCTCAAGTTCATCGATGTCCTTGACATAAGCACATGTTAGGCTCTTAGTAGGTTCTATGCATAGTGTGCTACTATCAAAGTTAGCTATAGCCACTGGGTGTCCTATTTTCTGGCTACTGCATACAAACACCTTTGAATAACCATTCCATGTGCACATTGATTGCATGCTTGAATGAATGTACTTTGAATGGACTAGATTTTCTACACAAAATTGCACCCATTATTGCTATACGTGATGCATGGAACTCACTCTTTCTTGACTTGTTCAAATTTTTTTCTCTTGGATATTTCCAAGGAGAGGTCCCTGATACCCATTCATGCATCAACACTACTTAACCATGCATGTTCCATAATGATGGAGAAGTCACTTTTACAATTTTCTACCTTGATCAATAGAAAATCAGTAGGATAGGACAACCCAAAAATTATAGTTACAATATCCTCCACTAATTCTAGAGGGGTAGTGATTGACTAGGCTACCAATTCTAAACAAATATTACTCTTCTTGAGAGGTGGTAGGTTCCAAGCCTTGTACATGTCATGGGAGATAAGATTTACATTGGAACCAAAATAAAGAAGAGCCTTGCATGGATTATGTCCAGTAACCTATAAGTAAATAAGAGGGCTTCTTAGGTCAGATCTCTTCATGGGGAGGTTATTAGCCTTGCTCTAATCAAGGACAATAGGAGTTAACATCATAATGTGGATTTGAGATGGATTTTGATTTGAAGGGTCCCTAAATGTATTTTTTGAAGAGGATGAGGATGCTAGAGATGCAGGGAAACTAGTTGCATTAGGTTGTGAGGGTTTGGGAGGTCTATTTTGTTGAAAAAATGGTTATTTCTTGGATTGATTATCAAAACCACATGGCTGGAAGGCTGGTAGTAAATTTATAGCCCTCATTGCATTTCATTTCTATTTTTGTTGATGAATTTTTCCCAACATGAATGTCGTAGGAGGTAACTTGGTTGAAGGTAGAGGGATGTGTGTAGATAGATGCAAAGGGTGGTATGGATATGGTAGCTCCTCTCAAATAGATGATGAATGAGTTCAATGATACTCTAGAGGATAATAGTGATCTTCGAATGAGACATGGATCCCAAATCCATGTGGAGAAACAAGTTGCTGAATATAGTACCTATATTGATCTAGTTGCCTATAAGGGCACTACTATCTTGGTGGTGGTATTCCCCATGACTATCATTGGTGCTATTGCTAGTATTTCTCATAAGGTTGTGATGGAGCTTCACTTGGATAGTAAGCTACTTATTGTTGGTGGAACTACCTTGGATTTCCTTGAGGATAAGACAATAGTCTTGATGTTTACCTTCATGCTAGTTAAAGATTCAGCATGTACATCCCAAACTTTTGTAAGTGTGACACCATACGGAAACATCCCTTAGGATGGTCATATTAACAAATGTTACATTCAACATCATCATCAAAGTCCATCTCCGCAACTTCTTTTACTACAGTATTTGTGCCCTTACCTCTTTAGTAGGAATTTTCAACTTCTTTCTACCTCCCATGGTTGCAATCACTATTTTTCTCTTTGGATTCATTAGAAATATTCATAGAAGTTTGGAATTTTTGATCCAAAGAGTACCATAATTTATCAACCTTTGCTAAAATATCAGAAATATATTTTTGAATAGGTAAGGTTTTCCTACTCATTGCCTCATCAAGTTGTGACTCCTCGTTATCATAGAATTAGACCTCCCTTTTTCTAATAGAAGGGTTTCTATTATATTCTTATGCACTTTCCTTTTTTTGCAACTCACCTTTTCCTTTTGCTACCTACTCTACCAGCCTTTATATCTAATGAGCTCTTAGTTTGGACAATCTCCCTTGGGCATAAACCCCAAGATTTCTTTTGGTTTTTGCTTTGAGCCCATCTATGATGCGGTAGAGTTTTTTCCTCTGAGAATAACCATAGTAGGGCATTAGTGTAAGAAAGAATAATATTTTCCCATGGTAGCATCCAAGGGTTTATGTGTTTCCTATTTTTAGCCTTGGATTTACCTTCTTAAATTAGACACTCTAGAGTATGTCTAGTATTGTTCATTAAATAGTTCTAGCACAGCACTCCATTTGTGTGCATTCTAATTGCAAGGACTGGTACCAACTTTCTACCTCTTTGATGAGTGTCTTGGAGTATAGCTTTAATTTTTGCTAGTCATTCTCTATGTTTTGTAAGACACAAAAATTATGAAAGTCTTGTAGATGATTTTGAAGATCAAAGTTCTATCCCACCTCCAATCTTGAAATATTGTTCATGTTTAAGCACTTGATCTAACTATCTCTCACATGCCTAGTTGGAATCTTGACTACCTCTGCAACGTTAAGCATGCTTTGAGTTTCCAACAAAGGTTCATCATCATCATTATTTCATTATCACCAATGATGTCCCCTATTATCCCTTCATTCATTTTGGGCTTGGTGATTAGTAATATTGTTCCGTTGTTCACCTACATCATGATTGTTCCTTCTGCAACATTCTTCATAACTAGAAGAAGAGGAAGAAGAAAATGTAGATGAAGAGGGAAAAGAGGGAGAAGGACTACCACCACCATGGTGTCTACCAATTTCCCTTCGATTGTGACAACCATGTTCATTAGGTTTCTTATCATCTTCATGCTTGTCGAGGTCCTTTCCTTGACTACAACCTTTATCTAAACCTATATTATTAATAGTGGAGCACAAATTCAGGAACACACCCTCATCACTAGTAATGATGGATGTAGAATTTCCATGTTGAGAGCCCCTAGAGAGAGAACCATCATTGTTGTCTTGGTTCAGCAAGAGTAAGGGACTAGTAAACCATTTCCCCTTCACAAAATTTTTTTGCTTCTCCTGGTATCAATCTCTCTGGTGTTGTGTTTTAGTGGGATGGTATTCTTAGTAGTCTTAATCATGCACAATGTAGTCCTCTTGAAGACCTTGGATGCCTAACTTCTTAAGAGTTTCAAGTAGCATCACAAGCATAGATTAATTGGGAGGTATTACAATGTTTCCTTCCATATCACATCATCACACTTATTCATCCTAATGTAGGATGAAGGTGAAATCATGCACATACTCATCTAGATGAGTATATACCACCTTGCATTCTTGAGGAACTAGTAATTTAGCATCATCACACCTGTGAGAAGAAGACATTTTGTGAACAAATAAAATATCACTGTGCTTATGTACTTATATTATGTGTGAGAATGATGTCAACCTTAGGATTTTTCCAACAATGTTAATGATGCTCACTACTTCTAGTTAGTGCACATTTTAAACAAAAAGAGTTCCTAGCAATGGTGCCAATGATGAATGGTAAAAGGTACCCCTAAGCTCAACCATATGAATCACAAAGTGTTTATGCTTGATCTAGTCAAATTCCATGGACTTTATGTCTTTTGGTACATTCATCTTTTAAGAAGTGAACCTTACACTAATAGTCATTTGTTGTCTTCCCAATTACACTTGCAAAGATCAAGGGCATGGTTTAAGGGTAATTGAGGAACATGATTTTTATCATTTTATACTTTATGGTTTTGGTAATTGAAATAAATAAGATAAGGAATAAAGTAATTTTATATCTACTTTAATCTAATTAGCTACCTATTGTTTAACTAGTTCTAATATAAGTATCCAGTTCCACTTTCTGTACACATCTTGAACACGTATAACATTGCTAGGTTACCAAAAATTACGTACAACTAGGATTACCAAATGTCATATGCATGCTCAAAGTGGTTGTACTTATGTGTTTACTTAATTGCTATTTAGCTTATCTTACTTAATTACTTAATTAGATTAATTACTGAGTAACATTGAATAAATAACTAAAAACATTAAATGCATGAATAAAATATTTAAGCCATCTAGAATTTTTCAAGATTTATCAAGAAGCTTGTCTTTATTGCCACACACACTGTCATGCTTAGGTACAATAGTGCTCAAAGAAAGATCCATACACTCAATGATTCCTGCTATAAGCACTCAAGAAAATATTCTAACTTTCAAATGTAAAAATTGCAAGAGCTTTGCTACAACTATGACTCCTTTTCCATAAACATGGCTATGAGCTCATATTTATAGTTTTTATTGTTAGGTTGCATCGATGGGGCCTTGCAGATGTAGCAAATGCTATGTTGGCGTGGCCCCATCAATGGGGAAACATCACATAAACAGGATCGTGTCAATGGAGGCCCATCGACAGAACACTTTGATGTTCATCATCATACAACAAAAAATCCTCCTTCAACCTAGGCCTCACTAGATATGGAGCATCCATACTATCTTTCTTAATTGAATCTAACACTTGAAGTGATTTATTTATTTTCCTTACTTCTACATCTTTCTTTAACATATGTAAAAGTGATTTTGGTATCTCTATGAATCTTGGTAAAAATATTTTAACAAAATTTATCTTTCTAAAGAATGACCTTAATGTTTTATTATTTGTTGAATGTTCTATACCTTTAATAGCTTGTATTCTAGATTGATTAATTACTTTTGTTTTTTACAAATTATATGTCCAAGTAAGCTTCCTAATTTTACTCCAAAAATATATTTCTTATGATTTAAAGAATTACTAAATTCCTTGCATCTATCAAATATTTCTTGTAAATGGGTTATATGATATAATTCATACTTTGAATATATTGTGATATCATCTAGATAAATAGTCAATGATTTCTCAATAATTCCTTTAAATGAAATATCCATTGCTCGTCGGAACATAATCCTTACATTTGATAAGGTAAAGGTCATTCTTTGATATACAAAAGTACCTCATTTTATGATAAATGTTATCTTATATCTATCATTGTT
The DNA here is from genome assembly GCA_015680685.1 of Gnetum montanum. Taxonomy (NCBI): domain Eukaryota; kingdom Viridiplantae; phylum Streptophyta; class Gnetopsida; order Gnetales; family Gnetaceae; genus Gnetum; species Gnetum montanum. The sequence continues at coordinate 134,148 of MNCI01023951.1, read as the reverse complement.
ATCCGTTACTATCCAGTTATAACTTGAGAAACTATCTAGAAATAAATATAAATGGCACCCTGATACTTTTATTAGCATTTATTAAATCCTTGAAAGTAGATATCTATCTTTAATTAAATCTTCATTTAGATTTTGTAAGTTAACACATAGTCTTATATTTCCAATTTTCTTTCTAAATAGCAGTAAACTAGGTGTTGTATTAACCGTTATGCATGGTTAGGGGTGAAAATTGTTTATCATGGTATACTAGCTATTACTCATCAAATATAGCTATACTATACTTTACTTTAGTTATGATCACAAAATTTCATTTAGGGCTCATTTACTTGGGTTTTTGGTTTTCATGAATGATTATACACTTCATTAGATGAAGAATATAATGTGGACCTAATGTCAATATTTTCATGTCTATGCTTATGATACAATTTTCTACTATAAGACATACAACTTTTTTCTACAACCTAATCAATAAGGGATTGGAAAAACTGGATAGTAGCATGTATGAAAGAATGATTGGTATAATAGGAAATATTACAAGATTTAGCTTACCTTGACAATACTTAACTAGGTATCACACCTTGCATGGGACCAAAAATTAGAAGCTATTGCTAATACTATTATGAACCTTGATTTGTAAAACTAGTTAGAGTAGGCAAGTATTATTGAGGTATCATCAATAAGGATTGATAAGCACCTATTGTAATGATGGAAAACGTCAGTTTCTGGAAACACCAAGTGGATCTCCATGTACACAGTTTTAACCTAGGATCTGCATGAGGGCTGTGCTAGAGAAAAAAAATCTGAGGTGCCCTAAATAGTCTTACCAATCAGACAGGAACTTACTTAATCAGTAAATTCATTAGCGATTGTATAACGAGGTGACGATTTGATGTGAAAAGATATTATCGATTTACAAGGAAATGAGATCTGCTCCAAGATCGAATCTTGAAGGTAGTGATAACAATGTAAATGATGAAAAATGATTATAAAATCAATGTAAATAAAATGCAAAAAATTGAATTCAGAGAATGTGTGATCCCAAAATTTGAGATTGGACATATAGAAAAATATGTTGAATACAATGGTTGCAAGAAGACTTCGGTTTAGACAAAGTGTGTGCCAAGAACAAGAAGCTATTTAGAGATGAAATAAGTAAAGGCCAATCTACCTTGTTCACTAGCCAATTTGGATGCAAGGGAGTCAAGCTTGAAGAAAGATGTTTCCTAACTTCAAACCTTTGACAAAAAATCTTCTCTCTGTAACCATCAATGTTCATTTAATTGCCAATTTTCTTTTGTTTTCTCATCAATCTTTTCTAAAATTGCCAAAAATTTCCAACCCTTTGATCATTGTCAGCTGAAGTATTTATAAGATTAGGGTTAGGAGAAAAACACAGTTTAGATGATGCGGGTCTTGTGCCCACAAAATGTCCTTGACTTGATGTGCTGTAATTGAAGCTTGTGGCATTACACTGCATTACGCTCTAAAGTGTAGTATAGCATAACCACCCTTCAAGAAGATAGTTCATTTGGCCTTGTGTTTTGCACTGAACAAACTATCCCATGACTATGCTATGATATGCTAGGAAGCATATCATGGTGTAATCGCCACCACCACCTGAATTTTGTTACCTCCGTTGCTGCAGATAAGTCAACTACACTGCTTGCGTTATGCTGCATAGTGGAACGTGGCATAGTACGGAAAAAGTTAATATTTTTTAACATGGCTAATTTTCAAAGCTGAAGTGTTACCACTGTGCATTCCTTGTTATGTTCTATTCTCCCAGAGTCCACTACATTGAGCTGTGTAGCGTAGCATAGCAGACCCTTAGCTAAAAAAAGAAAACTTGCTGAAATGTGCCACTTGTTGAAAATCATTTCCTAAGCCTCGAGACTTTGTTGAATCATTGAGGTATCAAAATTTCATGATGTTTCAATGGCCCCTCTTTGTTGACGTTTGGGGGGCTTGCCCAAGAGACGTCGACAAAGAATATGAAACACCATAGAGGTAAACACGCCAACATTGTTCATCGGCTATTGTTTGGATGTCACTCTATCAAACCTGGAAGTGCAAAGGTTGGGAGTGTAAGGAGTAGAAGAGAGATTTTACAGTTGTGATGGAGGGAGGTTTAGGAAAGACTTAAGCATGAGCAGGATACTTTGTAAACATGCTATTACACATCTTCTCATGGGTGTTTTCTCGAGAGGTTATGCTACTATGTTGTATACGTGGGGCTTGGTTGGACGAGTTGCATTACGCCCATATGGCCTGGATGAGTTGCATTTCATCCATTTTTCCTAGCTTTGCCTACTCATTTTTTTGGAATATAGATGTTTTCCATGAGGCGAGTTGCATTACGCCAGTTCATGGATGTGATGGTTATTCATGTGTGAAAGACTTCCTGCATACTCACATTTTGTACAAACAGGAGGAGAAGATAAGGATGGATGTAAAGATAAGGGAAGGGGAAAGTAAGATAAGATGTTTAGTGGGGGAAAGGGTAAGGTCTACACTCCCAAATAGTTAGGCTAGTTCGAGAAGCTACCTCAGAATGTTGTGATGCCTTGCCCTCCTAGTGAATGCATTTTTGAACAACACTATTGTAGCAAGTAACTTGCAAAACATAACAAAGAATAGAGAACAAAGCAATCGTCCTAATCACAGGGGAGGCTATTGAAACAAGTGCCGTCTGAAGTGAAAAGGAGAGTGCAAGCCATGGGGAAGGAACCATAGCAAGAGGCCTTGGTCCCTTTGTTGACATCGTGGCTCAGGAATTCACTATTAATAGCCAGATTCATCTTATCCATCTGGCTAGGCAGGAGCCAGTCAGATGAATTTTCTAAGCCAAAGTCCAGTGGCGGTGACTGTTGGAGGCAACCAAGGTTATGGGTGACCATAGTTTCCTTGGGGCTCCAAGTGGTGAAGCTGAGCCCAGGAGTTGCAGCTATAGAGTGGCTATCATAGCGGCATCTCTAAGGGGTTAGTAGTATGCCTTTTGACATATCTGAGGAATCAGTAGAATGCCAAGAGGGTAGCGGCGTTGCATCTATTCCAATGCCCTACCCATTCTGTCTGGTAGGGATGTCATGCAAGAATGATCAGGCTCTCTTGTTTCATGGATGGTTTCTTGGCAGATTCTAGTTTTAAGTCTTGGTAGACCTTTGTTGCTAGTTTTAAGTCCCAGTAGACCATGGTCCTGATTTAAAGTTTGGGCAGAATGAAGTGTGCTAGTTTTACATTGTAGAGGATGGTGGAAGGGCTAGTTTATGGTCCTAACAGACCATGCTATGGGTGTCAGCTTTGTGTCATGTCCCAGGGACAAGTCTATGCTAGTTTTAGCATCTCAGTAGATGGATGCTTACCTTTCCATTTTTATGTCTTGATGGATAGTCAAAGGCTTCGCTAGTTTAGCATCGTGGCGGATGCATGTAAGAGATTGCCAGTTTTACGTCGTAGCGGATGAGTACAACACCGCTAGTTTTACGTCGTAGCGGAAGTTTGTTACAACACTAGTTTTATGTCGTAGTAGACATTTATTACCTTGCATTTGGACTATTGTCTAGATATGGTATTACTTTAGGTACATATGATTCATCAGATTTGGAAGTTCGTTGCTATCCTTGTCCGCCAATCTAAATGCGCCATTGCCATATGCGTCGACGACTAGGAAAGGGCCCTCCCAGTTTGTAGAGAATTTACTCACTAGTTCATGAACGGCCTTAAGAATCAAATCTCCTTTCTTCATCGGTTGCTGATGTAGGTTGTGATGATTCTTCTATCGTTGCTTGTGATAATATTTTTCAATGCTATTGAGCATTTGGATGCATTTCTCCTCCACTGAGTCTAAATCTGCGATCTTGGACTCGTTGTGTTGAGTCTCATTTATAATCATGGAGAGGACCATCCGCAATGAGGGGACCTATAGTTCTAGGGTTAACACTACTTTAGATCCATAGACTAGGTTGTAGGGTGTTCTACTAGTAGCCGTTCTGCATGTCATACGATAGGCCCATAGCACGTAGAGGATCTTTTCATGCCATCGTTTCTTGTTGCTACTAAGCATTGTTTTGAGTAAATTGATGACCACCTCGTTTGTTGCCTTTTCTTGACCATTTTCTTGTGGATACTAAGGTGAGGAAGAAGATTTCTTAATACCAAGGTTGTTGCAAAATGATTTGGTTTCAGTGCTACTAAATTGTGGCCCATTGTCGGTCACAATAATCATCGAAAGCCCAAATCTAGTTACTATGTTATCCAAGATAAAATGGAAAACCTGTTGAGATGTGATCTTTTATAAGGGAATAGCCTCGACCCACTTCATGAAGTACTTAGTGGTGGTGATAATGAAGCTATGCCCTATAGACGACTTAGGCATGATAGGGCCTATGATGTCTAGTCCCCATCGTTGGAATGGCCAAGTGATCTCTGTAGTGTGCTATTCGGTTAGTGAAACATGTATTAGATTTGTGTAACGCTGGCATGTGTCACATGTCTTAACCTTGGTAAGATAGTCTCATTCCATGTATGGCTAGTAATACCCTAAACATTTGTTTTTAGCAGCCATGGCTCGAGGCACTATGTGTCCTCCACATAATCCTTCATGGACTTTGCTAACTATCCTTTGCACTTGATCGTTATTAACATAGGTTAGCAATACCCCATCAAAAGAGTGCCTACAAAGGGTACTATCTCCGATGATAATGTATTTCCTGGCACACTTGCAAATTGCATCTTTTTATGCAGGTGTTAACTCGTGTGGTGGTTCGCCATGGAGAAGGTAGGCTTTAATGCTATCGTACCATTCTAGCATTCCTCCCGTACGTAAAGAAGAGATTTGCACCACCTGAATGATAAGGTCTGTACATTCCATCATTAAAGAAGGAAAGGTGGAAAAAAAATGTGGTGGCACATTTAAAGCTAGTGTAGCTAGTGCATCAGCTACGGTGTTCCCACTACATGGCACATGCCAGACGTTAGTTGTTGTGAATTATTTCAGGATATCTTTAGCCATATCGTAGTAGGGCTGTAGATGCATAGCTTTGCAGGCGTAGACTCCTATGATTTGATTGATAACGAGCATTAAATTGCCTCAGATTTCCAGGTGTTGGATGTTGAGTTCTCTGGCTGCTAATAATCCCCTAAGGAGCCCCTCGTACTCTACCACATTTTTTGTATAGGGAAATGCCAGGTGGTAGGATAGTGGATGAATGTCCTCAGGGGAAAGTATAATGATGATGGTGGCACTACCGCCTCTAGTAGTCAAAGCTCCATCGAAATATAATGTCGCTTCAAGGCCTATTGATACAGGGCTTCAACTATGTACATGCTCATTAGGAAACTCAGGATCTATCATGGCCTGATCGTTAATAGGTGATGTTACAAGTTGGTCGGCTATCGCTTGGCCTTTCATGGAAGATTGGCCAACGTAGTGCAGGTCAAATTTTGCCGACTTTTTGGGTCTTTTTTGTTCATAGTATTCTTCTAATGGATCTTCTAGGTCTGGGAAGAGCCTATGGATCGGGAGATCCTCTGTATTAATCTGTGTCCCGTATTCTAAATTTGTTGAACCAACAGAAAGAGCTTGTTGGCCAAACGGTAGAAGGGTTTGAATACTAACTGAACTAAATAACTTAAAACTTAATCTAGTACCTATCGTGCAATAAACACTACGGTCTATAATGTCAACAGGAATATACGTAATAAGCATTAAACTATTAAATAAATGCAGATCAGAAAGAGAAAGAGTAAAGTTAGGAATAGTTATAATTAAAGCATCTGATACTAATCTACCTTTAGCTTGTGTTATAATGGCTTCTTGAAACGATTTAAATCTCCTATCTATCAAAGCAATCCAGTAGGGCTTCTTGAGTCTATAATTAAAGTGTGGATGTAGATGGATAGCAATTTCAGCAAGATGGATATATTGATAACCTTCTTTTTTCCACTTATCTACCTCCCCCGGGTCAAAAAAAGTAAGAGTGACTGGACGAAGGCCAGAACCAGCGATACTGAGATCACACTCACTAACATGCATAGATTGGAATGATTCAAACATGTGCAAGGAGGATTTGGGATAGAAATCTTTTTGGCATGGAGGTGGTGGCAACATACTAGCATTCGAGGAGGAGCAATAGTTAGATAAACGTTGAATATATGAGAAAGTAGAATTAGAACCTGGAGTTGGTCTTCTGGAAGAACTCACCATGAGATGCGCCTACTCTGCGTTCAGCTTTTGGCTTGCACGACTTACTCGCCTGTCTGTCGGCCATTACTGCGTGGCTTACAACACTGCAAGAACGATCTTATGAGCAACCCTCACGTCCACCCCAGGCTATGAATGACGAAGAACTGCAACAAGGCTCTGATACCACCCTCAAAGTACACAGCGCTTACGCAAAACTAACACATACGCTCACTTGAATGCAGATGAAATAACAGAATACAACAAAGATGCCAAAACAAATCATTTTATTGTACACACAACAGCATTTACAGAACTGAAAGGAATGCTTGCTCTGGAGCGAGACGCATCACAGAACGATCTCTCTTTCAGTGGTGGAGAGAATGCTTAGTTTCTGAGCAATGAGTATCAAGAAACTGATATCTTCTCCTTACAACTACTTGCAGAAACAAACTCACACTTGCAGAACACTCGACTCACTTATGCTACTTACTTCTGCGATATATTAACACACACACACACACACTGCTATTTATAGCTTACAAACCGCCTTACAATAATGGATGCCAAGGGGGACGATCTACTTTTTAGGATTCGGATCCACTTTAAGAGATTGTGGAATATAACTTTTTTATCGTGACGGAGGACTGTTTGGGCCGAGGTCTACATCATCTCCATCAGAATCAACTGCATGGTTGTGGAACTCATCAGAGCTATAATCATATCGTCCAGGAGAATCTGAAGGCGTGCTCTCAGTACTAGCATTGGATTCTTCTGAGTGGAGTCCAGCTAGATAAAGTTTGGACTCACGTCCTCCTACAGCTCGATATTCATCAATGCGGCGATCAAGATAATATAATTCTAATGTGTACGGTACTTTAAGATGGACATGACAGTGGTGCTGGATGTCATAAGCATTTTCAGTGTACACATCTTGGTGAAAAGCCTGTCCCCATGTGTTTTGCCAGTCTGTCCTTTTGGCGATGCATGTGACAAGGAAATAAACAGGACTGGAGGCCATATGAAGAAAATGCCACGCCATAGTCGTTGCACTTCAATAGAATGCAAAATCACCATGATGATCAGCCAAATTGGCTCTGAGATACCCTGGATAATTTGGAGGAAGGTGAACAGGGGCATGACCGAATTTTTCCCACCATGACCAGAACATTTCGGAATCAGTGGATGACATTGTTTGAGGATTAAATTCAATACGGTACATATGAAAATCACTAGGTTGATAATAGGGCCAGCTAAGACATTCAGTTATGTACTAGTTTTCAAAATCTAGACTATTGATTTTTACATCTGTGGCCAAATGGATATAAGGAGTAGGAATAGTGGTTCTACGATTTAGGAGAGCAGGAGAATTATAGGCTGTAAGGACCCTTTGCGTTATGGATGACCCAGAAGGATGCGCATGGGTTCAGGTACAAAAATCATCCCAACTTGCTTGATACCGACTAGTTTCAGCAAAATATTGAGAAAAACTAAGAAAACGTTCATTAGGTAAACATGGACGCAAACACCTAGAAGAACGAAGAGTCCATCCTTCGCTTCTTAATAATTCTGCACAATATTCAAACATTAGTAGAACCAGAGAATTGGAATTCTCTAGTTAAAAAATTTGCTAAACAATTTTTATGTCCTTCTACATACTCACTATCAAACTCAAAATTAGCTAAAAATAAACTCCATCGGATTAGCCGTGTATGAGCCACCTCCGAAAGGTTTTTGGATTCTAGATACTTATCAAAATGTTTTAAATCACTCCTGATGATGAAACGTTGTGGTTGGAGGAATAAACGAAATTTTTCAATGCCCTTAACAATGGCTAGAAGTTCTTTATGAGGACTATGATATTTTTGTTGTGCTTCATTGAACTTACCAGAAGCATATCTACAAATCCTAATCGTACGATTTTGCTCTTGTTTTAAGGTAGCACCCCAAAAACACTCAGAGGTATCGATTTCAAGGATAAACTTACCTTCTCCTGGGAGAAATAATGGAGGTAATTCTTGGCAAGCTTGTTTGATCTTCTTGACAGCCTCAGTGCATGCATTGGTCCATGGAGGAGAATGTTTTTGTAATAATACATTTAACACATCACGTTCCTTAGCTATATCTTTAAAAAAACCAGAAACATAGTTAATGCAGCCTAAAAATCGTTGTATCTGGACCTTATTTTCTAAGATATCAGGAAACTTAATAATACTTTGTATTATATGTGGTTGTAATTTTATAATACTGGCAGAGATTTCTAAACCTAAAAACTCTATGTTAGATTGTCCAATCTTCATCTTTGTTTGTGAAAGGACAAGACCGTTTTTACCTATAAGGTCAGAAAAAATGCGTAAATGCTCTATATGTTCTTGTACTGATTTACTAAGAACTAAAATGTCATCTATATAGGCTAATATAAACAGATAAGAATGGAAAATGGAGTCCATCATCTTTTGGAAAATGGACAGTGCAGTTTTGATGCCGAACTGTAAGACATTCCATTCATATAATCCGTCGGGTACTGTGAATGCCGTTTTCCAACGATCAGATTCCTGAACCTGGATCTACCAAAACCCTGATTTTAAATCAAATTTGGAATAAATATTAGTATGTGGTAGTTTTTGAAATAAATCGTCTTTGTTTGGAATGGGATGTTGGACTGATTTAATAATATCATTCAGAGGTTTATAATTAACCACTAATCATTTTTTCCTCTGACTAATTCGGCTCGTTTGTTTACAAAGAAAGTGACGCAAGCAAACATACTGGTGCTCGGTTGGATTAAACCTCTTTGTAAATATTCTTGAATCTCTAATTCACATTCTTTTCTGAGACTAGGTGACATTCCTATATGTTGTGCAGTAGCTTTTACTTTTACTCCATCTTGTAATTCAATCTAACACCAATGTTCTTTCTTGTGACGAAAAATAGTAGGGTCATCATTTGCAAATTGGAATAATTGATTTTTTATGTCTTCAAAACTTGGTTGATGTTTTTCTATTTGGTTGACAATCCAAGTTTCTCTTTTTTGGTTATATTTTTGGGTTTTTTGATGTTTAAACTGTTGTCTAGCGTTTATCCTAGCAAACTTATATTGATCTAATTGGATAGATTGTTTAGTAATAGTAATGTCAAAATTTTGTAAATTGTCTGATCCTATTAAACAATCATAAGATGGTAAAGGAAATTGACAGACTATAAAATAAACTATTTTTCTATCAGGCATTAAAATAGGTAACTTGGCTTGCTTTGTTAATAACCTTTTTTGGGTGTTAAAGGAAATATGAGATGGTTCCTTGTCTTCCCAAAAACAAAGCGGAATTGTTTCTTCTCTAGCAAGAGATACCTCTGCGCCTGTGTCAAACAAACAATCTATTTGATACTTATGATATCTAGGCCATGATATAGTAAAAGAACATGCAGGTAAGATTGGTCGTGAAGTATTACAGTTTACTTCTAGAATTACGCTTACCTGTTTTGTTTCCTTCTCATATTCTGCTTGTTGCCAACTCTCTTCTTGTTGTTCTAAGTGTTCAAGTTCCTCTGAGGCCTGTTGGAGATACTTCTTGAGTTGTTTGATGTGAAACTGTCACCACATAGAAGTTTGTACGTCTGGTGTAACTTCTCTAGCTTCATTATGTGGTGTTTGTGTTTCATCTTCAAACTCTACTACATTTGGGTTCTGGGAATCTTGATATATACCAAATGATTCTTCAAGCATTTGCTTATGTGTTTCTATCTCATTCCGTTTAGATTTTACTTTGTGTTTGTAGGCCCTAAATTTATGTAAGTCTTCTAAATGAACTTTTTGCCATTTCTTTTCTAATTGGCGTAGTTGGCTTTTTAACATAGAATATGTTGGATATTTTTCATAGAGATCATCACTCTCTGATTCTTCATTCATATAAATATGATACATATATCCTGAAGAATCTATGTCATAATCTACAGTGCCTAGCTCATTATGGTAATCAGGAATGTCTTCAAATTCCATTTCACTGGAATATTGATCTGAAGACTCTAAGTAAATATCCCCATTTGAAAATGATAAGTCAGAATGATATGTTAGGAAAAAATCATCTTCCGTAATTTTCATTGTTTCAATGAAATTGATGCGTTGAGAATGATTATCCTTCTTTGGACATTGGCTAGAATAATACTTCCCTAAACAAATGAAACATCTAACTTCCTTGTTTTTATATGGCCCTTGTTTTTGTTTAAACATACCTTTAAAAGGTTTTTGTGGTCAATTCTTGCGTTTGATTTTTGGCTAGAATTTTCTTTTCCTAACCGTATTTCGTTTAGTATATTTCTGTGATGTACGTTGTGTAGGTTTACATACACATGGCTCAGACAGTTGTTTTCTATTCTTAATTAGCTGTCCAAAATTATCTTCAGGACACATTTCTAAACATAAATCTTTACCTATTTATTTAGTTAAAGATCCTACTAATTTCTATTTTTTTTGCTGGACACACAGATCCCTTGTGACTTTTTCAAGGAAGTGACGGATGGCACTAAAACTCATTTCCTCGAGATCCTTTTCTTCATGTTGAAGTTGAGCTCGATAATAACTCGCAAAAGGTGTTGGAAGACATCCTAAGAGATGTTCTTTTGCACCTATGTCATGTATGAGTTTTCCATAGCAATACCATTCTTCCATGATGTCAAGGAATGGAGACATGTCCTGGATTTTGTGTAATCTTGAACTATAAAACAAAGTCCTATATGCACTATCCCTATCAACTTTGTTACCTAAGAATTCTTTAGTGATGGCGTTTAAGAAAATAACATGCGGGTTATTTAATAACTTTTTACGTATGGGAGCCTCTATGAAATTCCACCAACGCTTCAACATACCTTCGAAATTTAATGTTGCATTAAGTATGGCATGTTCATATGTTTTCTTTTCTAAGACAATTTTTCTAGAGATAAAGCCACTAATTTTATCAATCTCTTTTTGTCTTTCTCTAATTGACTTGTTGTCCATACTAAAATATGGTGGTGGCTTCTCCGACGTCTTTCGGATTTGCATAGCTGTTAAGTCTTTAGGATCTTGGAAGATCATACCTTGTTTTGTCAGTAATTTTTTCTCTTCATCATCTAAAGATCCTTCACTACCGATATACAGAGTTTCATTATCCTCTTCGTTAGCATTAATTTCTTCCTCCTCTTTTTTCCCTTTTTCAGATTTTGGAATTGTATGCACGGGTCGTCTTTTTGGTACATAAGTTGTTGTTGATTTCTTCTTTCTTTCCTTAGGAGGAGTAATTGGTGGTGAATCTATATAAAGACCTTCTAAATCGGTAGGATTCTTTTTCTTTTCTTTCTTCTTAGAATTCTCTATTTTTGTTTTAGGAACCCATATTTTATGCAAATATTTTACATCTTTTTGTACCTCTTTTACTTCTGCATATGTCATCAAGTTCTGGTCACTAACATAGGATAACTTATGGTTAGTCCAGTTGTAAAGTTTAATGACGTCAGAAGGTTGTTCTACTGATGTTTTATATTGCACCATATGTGCTACTTCTTTTGGTTCTTCCGTATTCATGTTGATCCTTAATAACTCATCACACTCAACACACCTAATGTCATGATCTACCTTATGTAGATTCTTATGTGTACAACTTTGTGATGGTTTACTTGAGCATGACACATCATCTTCAAAACTAGATGTATAGGCATCTTCTAGAACGATTTTTCCTTTTTGATCTGTTTCTGATTGTTCGGTAATGGTTACTGATTTTTCTCCCTTCTGTTTAATGACTCTCCTAGGATCTAAAGTGATACCTAGTTCTTTGAACATTTTTCCCATTTTTTGGATTTTTTCTTCCTATTTTTCATAAGATGATTTCTTTTTAAACAGGAGTAATGGTTTTGTTGGTTTAATAGGTTTGGGATCCAATGGATCATAAGGTAAGAGTTTTGGTGGTTGTAACTGTACATAATATCTTCGAGATTTGGATGATGATCTGAACAAAGACTTTTTGGGTCTTTTTTGTTCATAGTATTCTTCTAATGGATCTTCTAGGTCTGGGAAGAGCCTATGGATTGGGAGATCCTCTGTATTAATCTGTGTCCCGTATTCTAAATTTGTTGAACCAATAGAAAGAGCTTGTTGGCCAAACAGTAGAAGGGTTTGAATACTAACTGAAATAAATAACTTAAAACTTAATCTAGTACCTATCGTGCAATAAACACTACGGTCTATAATGTCAACAGGAATATATGTAATAAGCATTAAACTATTAAATAAATGCAGATCAGAAAGAGAAGGAGTAAAGTTAGGAATAGTTATAATTAAAGCATCTGATACTAATCTACCTTTTGCTTGTGTTATAATGGCTTCTTGAAACGATTTAAATCTCCTATCTATCAAAGCAATCCAGTAGGGCTTCTTGAGTCTATAATTAAAGTGTGGATGTAGATGGATAGCAATTTCAGCAAGATGGATATATTGATAACCTTCTTTTTTCCACTTATCTACCTCCCCTGGGTCAAAAAAAGTAAGAGCGACTGGACGAAGGCCAGAACCAGTGATACCGGGATCACACTCACTAAAATGCATAGATTGGAATGATTCAAACGTGTTCAAGGAGGATTTGGGATAGAAATATTTTTGGCATGGAGGTGGTGGCAACATACTAGCATTCAAGGAGGAGCAATAGTTAGATAAACGTTGAATATATGAGAAAGTAGAATTAGAACCTAGAGTTGGTCTTCTGGAAGAACTCGCCATGAGACGCGCCTACTCTGCATTCAGCTTCTGGCTTGTACGACTTACTTGCCTGTACGTCGGCCATTACTGCGTGGCTTACAGCACTGCAAGAATGATCTTATGAGCAACCCTAGCGTCCACCTCGGGCTATGAATGAGGACGAACCGCAACAAGGCTCTGATACCACCCTCAAAGTATTTCATCTACATTCAAGTGTGTGTATGTGTTAGTTTTGCATAAGCACTGCGTACTTTGAGGGTGGTATCGAAGCCTTGTTGCGGTTCTTCGTCATTCATAGCCCAGGGTGGACGCGAGGGTTGCTCGTAAGATCATTCTTGCAGTGCTGTAAGCCACGCAGTAACGGCCGACGGACAGGCGAGTAAGTCGTGCAAGCCAGAAGCTAAACGTAGAGTAGGCGTGTCTCATGGCGAGTTCTTCTAGAAGACCAACTCCAGGTTCTAATTCTACTTTCTCATATATTCAACGTTTATCTAACTATTGCTCCTCCTCGAATGCTAGTATGTTGCCACCACCTCCATGCCAAAAAGATTTCTATCCCAAATCCTCCTTGCACACATTTGAATCATTCCAATCTATGCATTTTAGTGAGTGTGATCATCCAAATCTCGAAGATATTATGTAGAGTTACAACCACCAAAACTCTTACCTTATGATCCATTGGCTCCCAAACATGTTAAACCAACAAAACCATTACTCCTGTTTAAAAAGAAATCATCTTATGAAGAATAGGAAGAAAAAATCCAAAAAATGGGAAAAATGTTCAAAGAACTAGGTATCACTTTAGATCCTAGGAGAGTCATTAAACAGAAGGGAGAAAAACCAGTAACCATTACTGAACAATCAGAAATAGATCAAAAAGGAAAAATGGTTCTAGAAGATGCCTCTACATCTAGTTCTGATGATGATGTGTCATGCTCAAATAAACCATCACAAAGTTGTACACATAAGAATCTACATAAGGTAGATCATGACATTAGGTGTGTTGAGTGTGATGAGTTATTAAGGATCAACATGAATACGGAAGAACCAAAAGAAGTAGCACATATGGTGCAATATAAAACATCAGTAGAACAGCCTTCTGATGTCATTAAACTTCACAACTGGACTAACCATAAGTTATCCTATGTTAGTGACCAGAACTTGATGACATATGCAGAAGTAAAAGAGGTGCAAAAAGACGTAAAATATTTGCATAAAATATGGGTTCCTAAAACAAAAATAGAGAATTCTAAGAAGAAAGAAAAGAAAAAGAATCCTACCCATTTAGAAGGTCTTTATATAGATTCACCACGAATTACTCCTCCTAAGGAAAGAAAGAAGAAATCAACAACAACTTATGTACCAAAAAGACGACCCGTGCATACAATTCCAAAATTTGAAAAAGGGAAAAAAGAGGAGGAAGAAATTAATGCTAACGAAGAGGATAATGAAACTCTGTATATCGGTAGTGAAGGATCTTTAGATGATGAAGAGAAAAAATTACTGACAAAACAAGGTATGATCTTCCAAGATCCTAAAGACTTAACAGCTATGCAAATCCGAAAGACGTTGGAGAAACCACCACCATATTTTAGTATGGACAACAAGTCAATTAGAGAAAGACAAAAAGAGATTGATAAAATTAGTGGCTTTATCGCTAGAAAAATTGTCTTAGAAAAGAAAACATATGAACATGCCATACTTAATGCAACGTTAAATTTCGAAGGTATGTTGAAGCGTTGGTGGAATTTCATAGAGGCTCCCGTACGTAAAAAGTTATTAAATAACCCGCATGTTATTTTCTTAAACGCCATCACTAAAGAATTCTTAGGTAACAAAGTTGATAGGGATAGTGCGTATAGGACTTTGTTTTATAGTTCAAGATTACACAAAATCCAGGACATGTCTCCATTCCTTGACATCATGGGAGAATGGTATTACTATGGAGAACTCATACATGACGTAGGTGCAAAAGAACATCTCTTAGGATGTCTTCCAATGCCTTTTGCGAGTTATTATCGAGCTCAACTTCAACATGAAGAAAAGGATCTCGAGGAAATGATTTTTAGTGCCATCCGCCAATTCCTTGAAAAAGTCACAATGGATCTGTGTGTCCAGCAAAAAACACAGAAATTAGTAGGATCTTTAACTAAATAAATAGGTAAAGATTTATGTTTAGAAATGTGTCCTGAAGATAATTTTGGATAGCTAATTAAGAATAGAAAACAACTGTCTGAGCCATGTGTATGTAAACCTACACAACGTACATCACAGAAATATACTAAACGAAAGAAGGTTTGGAAAAGAAATTCTAGCCAAAAATCAAATGCAAGAATTGGCCACAAAAACCTTTTAAAGGTATGTTTAAACAAAAATAAGGGCCATATAAAAACAAGGAAGTCAGATGTTTCATTTATTCAGGGAAGCATTATTCTAGCCAATGCCCAAAGAAGGATAATCATCCTCAATGCATCAATTTCATTGAAACAATGAAAATTACGGAAGATGATTTTTTCCTAACATATGATTCTGACTTATCATTTTCAAATGGGAATATTTACTTAGAGTCTTCAGATCAATATTCCAGTGAAATGGAATTTGAAGACATTCCTGATTACCCCAACGAGCTAGGCACTGTAGATTATGACATAGATTCTTCAGGATATATGTATCATATTTATATGAATGAAGAATCAGAGAGTGATGATCTCTATGAAAAAGATCCGACATATTCTATGTTAAAAAGCCAACTACGCCAATTAGAAAAGAAATGGCAAAAAGTTCCTTTAGAAGACTTGCATAAATTTAGGGCCTACAAACACAAAGTAAAATCTAAATGGAATGAGATAGAAACACATAAGAAAATTCTTGAAGAATCATTTGATATATATCAAGATTCCCAGAACCCAAATGTAGTAGAGTTTGAAGATGAAACACAAACACCACATAATGAAGCTAGAGAAGTTACACCAGACGTACAAACTTCTATGTGGCGACAGTTTCACATCAAACAACTCAAGAAGTATCTCCAATAGGCCTCAGAGGAACTTGAACACTTAGAAAAACAAGAAGAGAGTTGGCAACAAGCAGAATATGAGAAGGAAACAAAACAGGTAAGCATAATTCTAGAAGTAAACTGTAATACTTCACGACCAATCTTACCTGCATGTTCTTTTATTATATCATGGCCTAGATATCATAAGTATCAAATAGATTATTTGTTTGACACAGGCATAGAGGTATCTCTTGCTAGAGAAGAAATAATTCCTCTTTGTTTTTGGGAAGACAAGGAACCATCTCATATTTCCTTTAACACCCAAAAAAGGTTATTGACAAAGCAAGCCAAGTTACCTATTTTAATGCCTGATAGAAAAATAGTTTATTTTATAGTCTGTCAATTTCCCTTACCATCTTATGATTGTTTAATAGGATCCGACAATTTACAAAATTTTGACATTACTATTACTAAACAATCTATCCAATTAGATCAATATAAGTTTTCTAGGATAAATGCTAGACAACAATTTAAACATCAAAAAACCCAAAAATATAACCAAAAAAGAGAAACTTGGATTGTCAACCAAATAGAAAAACATCAACCAAGTTTTGAAGACATAAAAAATCAATTACTCCAATTTGCAAATGATGACCCTACTATTTTTCGTCACAAGAAAGAACATTGGTGTCAGATTGAATTACAAGATGGAGTATAAGTAAAAGCTACTACACAACATATAGGAATGTCACCTAGTCTCAGAAAAGAATGTGAATCAGAGATTCAAGAATATTTACAAAGAGGTTTAATCCGACCGAGCACCAGTATGTTTGCTTGCGCCGCTTTCTTTGTAAACAAACGAGCTGAATTAGTCAGAGGAAAAAAATGATTAGTGGTTAATTATAAACCTCTGAATGATATTATTAAATCAGTCCAACATCCCATTCCAAACAAAGACGATTTATTTCAAAAAATACCACATACTAATATTTATTCCAAATTTGATTTAAAATCAGGGTTTTGGCAGATCCAGGTTCAGGAATCTAATCATTGGAAAACGGCATTCACAGTACCCGGCGGATTATATGAATGGAATGTCTTACTGTTCGGCATCAAAACTGCACCGTCCATTTTCCAAAAGATGATGGACTCCATTTTCCATTCTTATCTGTTTATATTAGCCTATATAGATGACATTTTAGTTCTCAGTAAATCAGTACAAGAACATATAGAGCATTTACCCATTTTTTCTGACCTTATAGATAAAAACGGTCTTGTCCTTTCACAAACAAAGATGAAGATTGGACAATCTAACATAGAGTTTTTAGGTTTAGAAATCTCTGTCGTTATTACAAAATTACAATCACATATAATACAAAGTATTATTAAGTTTCCTGATATCTTAGAAAATAAGGTCCAGATACAACGATTTTTAGGCTGCATTAACTATGTTTCTGGTTTTTTTAAAGATATAGCTAAGGAACGTGATGTGTTAAATGTATTATTACAAAAACATTCTCCTCCATGGACCAATGCATGCACTGAGGCTGTCAAGAAGATCAAACAAGCTTGCCAAGAATTTCCTCCATTATTTCTCCCAGGAGAAGGTAAGTTTATCCTTGAAACCGATACCTCTGAGTGTTTTTGGGGTGCTACCTTAAAACAAGAGCAAAATCGTACGATTAGGATTTGTAGATATGCTTCTGGTAAGTTCAATTAAGCACAACAAAAATATCACAGTCCTCATAAAGAACTTCTAGCCATTGTTAAGGGCATTGAAAAATTTCATTTATTCCTCCAACCACAACGTTTCATCGTCAGGAGTGATTAAAACATTTTGATAAGTATCTAGAATCCAAAAACCTTTCGGAAGTGGCTCATACACGGCTAATCCGATGGAGTTTATTTTTAGCTAATTTTGAGTTTGATAGTGAGTATGTAGAAGGACATAAAAATTGTTTAGCAGATTTTTTAACTAGAGAATTCCAATTCTCTGGTTCTACTAATGTTTGAATATTGTGCAGAATTATTAAGAAGCGAAGGATGGACTCTTCGTTCTTCTAGGTGTTTGCGTCCATGTTTACCTAATGAATGTTTTCTTAGTTTTTCTCAATATTTTGCTGAAACTAGCCGGTATCAAGCAAGTTGGGATGATTTTTGTACCTGAACCCATGCGCATCCTTCTGGGTCATCCATAACGCAAAGGGTCTTTACAGCCTATAATTCTCCTGCTCTCTTAAATCGTAGAACCACTATTCCTACTCCTTATATCCATTTGGCCACAGATGTAAAAATCAATAGTCTAGATTTTGAAAACTGGTACATAACTGAATGTCTTAGCTGGCCCTATTATCAACCCAGTGATTTTCATATGTACCGTATTGAATTTAATCCTCAAACAATGCCATCCACTGATTCCGAAATGTTCTGGTCATGGTGGGAAAAATTCGGTCATGCCCCTGTTCACCTTCCTCCAAATTATCCAGGGTATCTCAGAGCCAATTTGGCTGATCATCATGGTGATTTTGCATTCTATGGAAGTGCAACGACTATGGCATGGTATTTTCTTCATATGGCCTCCAGTCCTGTTTATTTCCTTGTCACATGCATCGCCAAAAGGATAGACTGGCAAAACACATGGGGACAGGCTTTTCACCAAGATGTGTACACTGAAAATGCTTATGACATCCAGCACCACTGTCATGTCCATCTTAAAGTACCGTACACATTAGAATTATATTATCTCGATCGCCACATTGATGAATATCGAGCTGCAGGAGGATGTGAGTCCAAACTTTATCTAGCTGGACTCCACTCAGAAGAATCCAATGCTAGTACTGAGAGCACGCCTTCAGATTCTCCTGGACGATATGATTATAGCTCTAATGAGTTCCACAACCATGCAGTTGATTCTAATGGAGATGATGTAGACCTCGGCCCAAACAGTCCTCCGTCACGATAAAAAAGTTATCTTCCACAATCTCTTAAAGTGGATCCGAATCCTAAAAAGTAGATCTTCCCAGTTGGCATCCATTATTGTAAGGCGGTTTGTAAGCTATAAATAGCAGTGTGTGTGTGTGTGTTAATATATCGCAGAAGTAAGTAGCATAAGTGAGTCGAGTGTTCTGCAAGTGTGAGTTTGTTTTCTGCAAGTGTGAGTTTGTTTCTGCAAGTAGTTGTAAGGAGAAGATATCAGTTTCTTGATGCTCATTGCTCAGAAACTAAGCATTCTCTCCGCCACTGAAAGAGAGATTGTTCTGTGATGCGTCTCACTCCAGAGCAAGCATTCCTTTCAGTTCTGTAAATGTTGTTGTGTGTACAATAAAATGATTTGTTTTGGCATCTCTGTTCTGTTCTGTTATTTCATCTGCATTCAAATGATGGCTTTCCAATGGGCTATTCTGCTACTCTCGTATAAATTTTTTGTGACTGCATGTAGAATGTTGTTCTTGCAAATTATGTTAACTTGGATAGTATCTACATTTTTTGAGTGCAAACACCAATGCCAAAAATTTACACTCTACTTCATTGTACCTCATTTCGTATGCAAATAGAGTGTGACCTAGATAATAGATAGGGATTTCTAACCTGTCGTCCCTTTTTTGACACAACAATGCAGCTATAGACACATCTGAACTTACCAAGTAGATGTAGAAAGGATGATCCCTCTATGGTGGAAAAACCCTTGGCAAATGTAGCAGCTCTTTCTTTAGGTTTTCAAATGCACATTGGCAGTCCTTGGTCCATTTGAAGTTAACTCCCTTCTTGAGAAAATGTTTCATAGGATGTAATTTGTCTATTAGCTTTTAGATGAACCTCTTGATAAACTGTAATCTACCCTACAACCCACACAATTCTTTGAGGTTCATAGGTGGTGCTAGGTTAATGATGGCCTTAACCTTGTCGAGGTCAACTCGTATGCCAACCTCCGATACTAAAAACCCCAACATGCGTTCAATGTTGACTCCAAATACACATTTTTTGGGGTTGAGCTGTAGGTTGTGCCTGAGACATTGTTTAAGGATTAACTTTAGGTCTTTTGAGTGATATTCCTACTTCTTAGATTTAATAGGTATGTCATCTACATAGTCGTTTAATCTCTCTAAGAGGTAATTTCTAAAGATATATGTCATGGCGTGTTGATAAGTTTCCCCAGCATTTTTTAGCCCAAAGGGCATCATGATATAACAAAAAGTTCTCCAAGGGGTCATGAAAGTTTTGGTCAGTTGATGTTCTGGATTAATACAGATTTGATTATATCCTGAAAACCCATCCATAAAGGATAGTAAAACGTGGTCAACTATTGTATCGATAAGTTAGTCAATACTTGGTAATGGGAAATTGTCTTTAATCGTTACTTTGTTCAGATTGTGGAAGTTTATACAAATGCGTATTCCTCTTTTTTTCTTAGAAACAACAACAATGTTTGATACCCAATCTGAATAATCAACCGTGTGGATGAAACCAACTTGATATAGCTTGGTGATTTCATCACGAACTCCCAACGCAATTTTGGGCTTAATCTTCTGTGCTTTCTATCTAACCGCTTTAATACTTGGGTTTAACATGATGTTGTGTTGTATCAATTATAGGTCTAAACCTAACATGTGTTCATACGACCATGCAAACACTGCGATGTTATCTTGGAGAACTCGAGATATGTCTCTCTATGTTTGTTGGTCAAGGAGGTAACTAACCTTTAGAGTTTTACTTTTACTTTTGTGCGTAACCATAGAGACCTCAGTGAGTCCTTGGTCACATCACCAGCCTCCAAGTCTAGGGTTCAGGCCAAATGTTCTAGCCACTCTGGGGATACTTTTGAGGTTTCTATGGTTAGGTCATAGGAGAAAGCATCAGTTCCTATCATTGCAAGATCAGGCTGCCTAAAAAGTTTCCAGTATGGGCCAGTTATGGCTAGGGGTGTGAGTAAAGCTTTGTCCATTTGCAAATTTGACCTGCAAAACCAGTAAGAATGGAAGTTTTTACATTATTTTTTGTCACCATGATGAAATGATAGAAGGGTTTAGAAGTACGTGTTAAAAGGTTGCCAGTTTAAGGTCTTAGCCAACTGTTACAATATACACAATTTGCGAGAAAATAGCAAGCCAAGTCTCCTAGGTATTAGCGTAAGTTTTTTGCGAATTATGATGAAAGGTATAATGTGGCGTGTCTAGCGTGTCAAGACAGCTAATTTAGGATATTTTGCAGACAGTAGTTAATGCGACCGGATTATGAGACAATAAGCTATGCGTTAGTTTAGGGTCCTTTCAAACTATCATCAATGTGATATCTACAAGTTTAATGGTGTGATTTTCATGCTTCATGTCAAACTGACATGTCTATATTTTGGAAAATTTTTGCATTGATCGGACATAAAAAAAAAAGCAAGTTTTCACCATCACATTCATAAGTAGATAATTTTTCCTCAAAGTAAACCATAAACGTCACGACGTTGAGTTAGGATGAAGCAAAAGGAAAGCGTAAGTAGGCAATTTTGCGAAGATTGTTCAGGCATAGCCATGGCATCAAAGATCAAATGCAAACATACAAAGTTGGTGAGGATCGATGAAGTAGAGGAAATCTTGGGACAAATTTCAAAGGCATGAGTCAAAACAAGGGAGGCTACTCCACTCACCCAGTAAGTCGCTTTCCTCCTTCCTTATATGATTGTTGTTTTTGCTGTCATAGTGTCGTATTGTATTTGTTCCAAATATGTGCATTGTGTTGGGTATTTGATACTTGTATGTTTAGTTATGCTATTGAGTTTGTAATATTACCCCTTTCACCATTGTCAAAGATAGACCTTGCACCGTCGCAAGGGTTTGGGTGATCTTGGGTAATATCGTACAAACACAATGCATAACTGGTGAGGAGTCTAAGTACTGTATCTTTGCATAGTGCAAATGGGGTTTCATTTCCTTGCCTGTAATGGTTGCATGTTATGCTAGGGTAATATGCGGTGTTAATTTTATCGTCGTTGTCGGAGACAGGCCTTGCACCGTTGCAAGGGTTTGGGTGATTTTGGTAATGCATCTCTTGTGTAACATGTGATTTTCTAGGAGCCAAGATAATGAGAACCCTGGTGTTATGTAATGGATTTTTGTGAGCCATTTTTGATTTGTTTGGTTTTGACGTTGTTATTATGTCTAAATTTCTTTTTCTAATGGTACTGTGCTTTATGGTAAAGGATCACGATAAGGCTCGTCCTGATCGTCTTGGACATTGTGGGTGTTCTGTGCTATTTACATGTCCCTGCGGCCAATGTTCCTCCTCCCCATGCTCGTGTAGGGGAAGAGGTGGTTTGGTTTCGGTAATGCACACAGGAGTTCTTGAAGTTTTTTTTGCGTAATTTTAGAGTAATTATTTGGTCACATCTACCGACCGAGACAACTGCCACCATTCTAGAGACGCTACTGGTTGGGTCAACATAGGACATCTTAATGTTTCTGGTGGACGGCTCAATCAAGACTGTGAGAAGAAAAGACCACGAATAGAACATCAAGGGTTTGAGGTGTTTATCTTGGATCTGGGAGATGCCCAAGTTTGATTGTTATCATGCCTACAACACACTATTCGTGCCTCGTCATCTCATGACCTATTTTTAGAATCTACCTAGCATCGTGTATTATGTAGGCGGGTAAGTGTTTTCAAGGTTTCATGATGTGCTAACTGTTGTTTGATTTTTGTGTCAAGTACAAAAAATTTTCTACATTCTGTGATATAGGTTTTTTATCGATGCTAATGGTCTCCAAGGTGATATGGACATGTTGTCTATGGCCGAAATGGCCATAAAGGAATTTACTTCCATCAGCAATGTGTGTGCTGGTGTCCTAGGACAACTAGGATTTGAAATCCAACACTACCCTATCCATTATGCTAGATTCTTTGCCAAGTGTAGAGACTCTGGATGGCTAGATAAGGAGTGGACTTTGGATCATCCTATCACCTTTGCCGAGGTACAAGAGAAAATCCCAATGTTTCCTTTGCCCTTTCGACATGGTAAGTTACGCTATGGTGATCATCTGTATGACCTTAAAATGTAGGAACAATGTATAAGATTTTATTATTTTGCTATTTTGTCTAAAATCTTGTTTTATGTTCATAGTTAGGGAATCACGGGAGGTCACAATGATAGCTTCTGGGCATGAGGCAAGCAGTCTCTTTTTCCACTATGGCAACATAAACGAAGCGCAACGTTGGCTCTACCACGGAGTAGCCCCAGCTGTCATAAGCAATAACCTTCGAGAAGCTGGACTGATGGAGCTATTTCTAGCTATAATCCCCGATGTCATAGTAGCTGAAATGTTAACCCTAGTTGACTCCTTCAGCAAAGAAGCTGAGCATCTTCACATGAACGTGCGTAACGTGCATGTGAGTTTTGATACTAATTCTCGAGTGTTTGCTGATTTTTTTGGTGTTCCTTTTGATGGTCTTCTAGTGGAAAAAAGATCAAAGAGAGGTTCTAAGCATCAGAAGGATGTAGAGGAGTGGCTAGGGGTTAAGAAGGAACCAAAATGCATCCTCACCAATAAAATTTAGCTAGACGTGGCTAATTTCATTTATCCCCTCTTCTGAGCTAATGCCTTCCCAAAACTACTCTCCCAAGGAAGAATCCTTAGCATAGAGTAGGCTTGGATCATGTGGGAGGTTATGGAGGAGGGGACATGGTATAATTGGGCTAGTTACCTTGCTGAAGGCCTGCAAGTTGAAATGGTCAAGCTTCGCAAGAATCTTGAGTCTTGCTTCAACGTGCATTTTTCCTTTTCATAGCTTGCTTTCGGCATTTTGCTGAATTCCTGGTGGTTCTCAGGGATGGAGTCTGGGTGCAACAAGACCGTAACTAGATTTCCAAACTGTGGATTTCCTAGGTCTTCTACACCATCCGATCTCAAGATCCTTCTAAAGGTATCAAAGAGTCATTTTCACTAATGACTAAGGATCTGGTGGTGCCTTGTGTGTGAGGTCAAGATAGCGTGGGTGGGGCATCTCCTTCTTATACTGGAAGTGTGTCGAGGGGGAAACACCTTGCAGTAGAAATAGTGGATTCGTTAGTTCAGCAAAAAAAACATCACCCAGTTGTGGTGTCTTTTGGCCCAACTAGTGAAGAGGGAAGGAAACTGTGAATTAAATTTCACAGGAACAATTCTCTGGCTAGTAAGTAGAAGAATGTGTGATTAGTTTATGCATATTATGCTACGTATAGACGTTGTTGCGTCACATAGTGATTGTAAAAATGTAAAGAAAGTTTTTTCTTGGTTAACTATGTTGTTTGACAGAAAAAAGGAAGGGTGTAGAGGAATTAACCCCTGAAACAGGGGCTTTAGTTTTATGGCGTGGAGAAGGGGCCCCAATTCTGGAAAAGGAAGCCTCAGTTAATAACATAGGAAATACATAGGCTCCTATGCCTGAAGGGGAGATGGGCATAGAGGACATCGAGGTCCTTCTGGATGAATTGGAAAAGGAAGGGCGATTTGTTGCTGGTAAGTTTGACTATTTCCTCGGAGAGAAATCTTCCCACTATTACCCCTAGGGGTTTGTTGCATTGGAGCTTTGTGTTGTTGTGGTGCCTCAATTGGCCTTTGTGCTACGTTTAACCTATTTTTTTTGCATAATAGGCACTTATGGTAACAGTGGCATACCTTTGTTAGCAGTTCCGACTCAAAATTGGGGCAAATTCCTTGATAAATTCGCCTTTATGAAGGGCATTATAAATGATATGATCAGTCACTCAAAGCGAATCGATCCTGAAATTACTATGTTAGTGCTGTTACGTAGGAGTTGTTGGCATTGTGATATTAGGTTATTCTATTTTGTCTAACTGTTATATTTTATGTTACAGGATCTCATCTTAGATGGGATCCCAAAGAGCTCGTTGACATAGACACTGCCCCTGAACCTTCACCAGAAGTGATCAAAGTGCCACACAACCTTTACAATGAGATGTGTAAATGTGCGTTACCTGAGCCCATTCTTTTTGGGAGTGTCAGAACATTAACAAAGATCTTTGGAAGAGGTTGTAGAAAATAGAAAAGGAGAAAATAGTCCTAACTACTAGGGTTGAGGACCTAGAATCTCGGAACAAATTTCTGCAAGCTCGAGAAACCAGTGATAAGAATTGGTAGATAGCTGTGATTAACTATGCTTTTTATTTGATGGTTGTTAGGAACAATGTCCAAGCCAGCTATGAGCTCATTGAGCAACGGATGCAAATGGATCTCCTAGCCCAAAAGAACCAAGATTGGAAGGATTTCAGTGCAAGGGTCCAAGAATGGGGGAAGGCACAGAAATACCATAAGCATGTGTATAAATGAGAATGTGCTGCCTACCTCCAACATTACAAGGATTCTGTCATTGAAGTGTGGTCCCTTCGACTATTCCTCGATGTCATCGGTGCTTTTGGAGTGTATGAAAGGTTTCAGGAGCAAGTGATAGTAATTGCCTCCCTTGAGAGGGAAATAACCCTCCCTGGTGGGAAGACTACTGTCCCTTCCTTCTTTCTTGAACCACCCCAATGGACTTATATGGAAAAGGGGAAGGTTAAAGCTGGGATTGATCTAGGAGACACTGTTTGGGCCAAGCACACTGAGGACGAGATCATGCGACATCTGTTAGTTGGCCTAGAATAAATTCCTTTCGTAGCTGATGCAAGACCATCATAGGTAAGCTATGTTATAGTTGTATTCTTGTAATGCATAGTTTTGGTGGTGACGCTGATGTTTGTTTCATGTCAAATCATAGAATTGACATGAAGAGGATCCTCATGAAGGAGAGCATGATGGAGATGATGGCCCTCATGAAGAGGGTCTACATGAGGAGGAACCCCACGGAGAGGATTTCCCCCATGAAGAGACATTGTGCAAAGAAGGTCCTTATGAAGATGACCCTCATGAGGTGGAGGTGGAGTTAAATGATGTAGGTGGAAGTGTTAACGAAGGGGATGTGTAAAGTGGAAATATTTGGCCAAACATTTTGTTATGATGAAAGGGAATAAAGAGTAACATTTTTTGATTAATGTGATCATGAAATAAAATTTTAATTTTTTTTTTTGGTTTTATGAAGGGAAATGTATCGTCAAAAAGGTTACATGTTTTAGGTCACTGCAGGCCACTAATAGTTTAAGGCCATTTTGGGCCAGACCATCATAAGGGTAAAAGGATAAACAAAATTACCAGTTTTAGGCTAAGGCGGGCTGTAACTAGTTTAAGGC
Organism: Gnetum montanum; assembly: GCA_015680685.1. Lineage (NCBI taxonomy): Eukaryota > Viridiplantae > Streptophyta > Gnetopsida > Gnetales > Gnetaceae > Gnetum > Gnetum montanum. Next base: position 108,041 of record MNCI01023951.1, on the reverse strand, counting down.
CATTTCGGACCAGGCCATCGTAAGTGTAAAAGGATAAAAAAAATCACTAGTTTTAGGCCATGGCAGGCCGTAACTAGTTTAAGGCCATTTCGGGCTAGGCCATCATAAGTGTAAAAGGATAAACAAAATTGCCAATTTTAGGCCATGGTAGGCCATAACTAGTTTAAGGCCATTTTGAACCAGGCCATCGTAAGCATAAAAGGATAAACAAAATTGCCAGTTTTAGGCCATGGCAAGCAATAACTAGTTTAAGGCCATTTTAGGTGTGTCCATCGTAAGTGTAAAAGGATAAAAAAAATCACCAGTTTTAGGCAATGGGGGGCCGTAACTAGTTTAAGGCCATTTCTGGCCAAGCCATCGTAAGTGTAAAAGGATAAACAAAATCACTAGTTTTAGGCCATGGTGGGCCATAACTAGTTTAAGGCCATTTCTGGCAAGGCCATCATAAGTGTAAAAGGATAAACAAATTTCCAGTTTTAGGCCATGGAGGGTCATAACTAGTTTAAGGCCATTTCGGGCAAGGCCATCATAAGTGTAAAAGGATAAACAAAATTGCCAGTTTTAGGCCATGGCGGGCCATAACTATTTTAAGGCCATTTCGGGCCAGGCTGTGTATGAAAAGGCATAAGAAGAATATTGCGACAGGAAAGAGCGTAAATTGCATAATATTAAACAATTCAGACTGATATGACATATCACACTAACGTGTTCATTTGCTAGCCCCGTAACTATTTTTTGATCATTTTTAGGTTTGGTGATGCATATGGACAAGGAGGCTTATTACAACATTCCTCTCTGCTACCATCTTTTCTCTAGAAGGGTAGTTCAACCTAGGCCAAGCTTTCATCAGCCACTATGTCGGCCTATTCAACTATCGGGACAGGAGTCTGATCTTCAGGGATTTCAATCTTTGAACCCTATTCCATTTCCATGTTGTTAACCGCTTGAGAGGTCATCTTATCACCATGGATGATCACTTCCCTTCTTGCGTAGGGCAAGAGGATCTCTTAATGAATGGGTGATGAGACTACTATTAATTGGGCTAACCAAGACCTCCCTAAGATTAGGTTGAAATCGAGCATCTTCTCAACGATGATAAACACTACATTTATGGGGAATTGATCCCCCACCACAAATTTGCTGTGTACCATTCCCCTGACTTGCACTCGTGCCTCATTAAATGAATTTAAACATGACATTGTCATGGGATTGATTTGGTCAATCAAACCTAGTTTATCCACTATGGGATATGGAATGACATTGGCAGCAGCCCTGTCATCTACGTGTACTCTCTGGATTCTGTACTGGCCAACCTGGATAGTGATGAACATGGGCACTGTTGTCACCTGATCCTTTTCCACATTGTTCTCAATGGATTCGTCATGAAATGTCAATTGGGGAGACAGTGGTTGTTTGGAAGTGGGAGGAAGCATGACCGAATGGATCACTTCTTCCTCTATAGGCAAGCTCTCATCCATAGGTATTGACACTAATATGCAAACCATGGCTTCACAATGCTTTTTTGATGTCATCAACAAGTCATAGAGCCTCAACGTTGTATTTTTTTATTTAAGAGCCTGCTTAACTTACATAAAAGCGTCAAGGTGATCGTGCCCATGATCTAGTTGTTTACTACCCTTCTCTTTTTCCATTCATCCTAGGAGACGGATCTCTCAGGGAGGTATAGTTTCTGGTTGAGGATTTTGTTTTCTTGTACAGGAAGAAGATGGTCGCATCTATGTAACATCCTCCTTTTTAGAGGAAGGAGGAACCAAGGGTGTCAAGGCGAGAGGCGTAGGCTTAGGGAATGCAAGCGTAAGGCGGTCCTTAGCTATGTTACCTATCATACACCCATCTCCTTTCTTAGTAGTTATTGATTAGGGCATTGACTTATAGACTTTTCTTTGTGTAGCAGGAGCAACTAACAGTTTTGGCACCCTAATGAGAAAGGGTGTGCTAGGTGTGGGCGTGGGCTGGGTTGTGGCTTTATGGATAGTGGGCTATGGAATGGAGGTCTAAGATGGAACTCGGAGGAAAAAAGGTTGTCACTAAGCCACACCCATCGATGTTGATAGGCTTGTCATCTAAGGAAGGCAAGGAGGTATATGCAACATGAATGGTTGCTTTGGCGGTTCTTGGCCATCACCCTCTGTACCCATAACATTGATAGTGTAGCCTGCATTATTTGCATTTAATGAGTCTTGGTACACATGCATGGACTAGTTTTCTAGACGGACTAGACTACTGGTATCTAGGATCAGTTTACCTTGGTTGATCATGCGTTGAATGTCAGCTTTCAATGCCCAACAATAATCTGTGTCATGACCACACAACTAGTGATAATCATAGAAATGGTCTAGCCTAAAGTTTTTGGGAATTGGCGGTTCGTTAGGCAGGACCAAGGAGGGATTCTTGCACAGTTCAAAATGTCATCTATGGCATTTCAGATCCTCCTTGGACACCTTCTTATGTTGGATGTGGCTAGTTTCCAGCAATTTCTTCAGAAGTTCTGAAGGCTTTACAGGTTGAGCCGTGTATTTTGAGCAAACTTTATGCTCAAAATTAGGCTTTGGCTATGGGGATGCTTCAAGGGTAGGTGATGTTTCTTGATGGGCATTATTTGAGCTAGTTGTGGCCTCGATAGGCACCGTAGGTGCCTTCTGGTTGTTATTTTTCTTAGCCGCTTCGGCTACAGCTACTACTTTCATTGTTGTAGCTTTGCCCTTTTCTTTGCTCTTATTATGGGAATTTTTGTAGACCACATATGTTGGGTCTTTACTAGCCTTTGCTGCAGCTTGAATGCTCTTAGTATGAGCAAAGGCTTGGTTGAGGGAGTGGGGAGCAAGGTAATATAGTTTGGACTTAATGAAGTCATTGACTTCCCCCTTGAAGATTGCCAATAGATGGGCCTCCACAATGGGTTCATGAATTTCTTCAAGGTTGTGCTCCACCACTATATAAACTTTTGGATTGGCTTGAGTAGATCTTGTTTGAATCCCATAAGCTGATCCAATGTAACCTCTGGTTTCAGGTTGTATTTGAAACGAGTCACAAATTGAGTAAGCAGATCTTCCAAGGTTGAGATGGAAGAGCATGGAAGTGCATGATACCAATCTAAATCTTTACCTATTAAGGACATAGCAAAGACACGGATGATGATATGTGGCCATTTTTGTAGTAATAGTGACTCTAACCTAAAGTAACTAAATGGGCGTTGGGATCGCCTTCCCCATTGTATTTTGTAAAATGGGGAAGTGACATCCCAGGAGGTAACAACAAAATGGGTATTGATGGATTGATAGGATTTTCATGGTAAAACTACATGACCTATATTATGTTAGATCCAGTAGCCTTGAGGTGTTTCACCTCCTCAGTAAGGGTTTGAATAAGTTGGAAGGCTTGATCCAGGCCTGTGGTCAAATAGGTTGGTTGTGGAATTATAGGGGGAGCCATGCTGGGTAGTGGGATAGGTGCGACAGCTTGGCCAGTGTGCAATGCTATTGAAACTGGCCCCATAGGTGGTGCTGCTTGTGGAATCCACCACCCGGTAGGTAGTGCAGGTGAGGCAACAATCATCAATTGTGCCATGGGATACACTGTTTGCATGGCCAGGGGCATAGAAAATGGTCCTATAATGGGGTTTAGTGTTTGCGGGACTTGGTGCTGATGGTGGTGAATATGGGACATTTGCATAGGATGCACAATGAGGAACGATGTATTTGGAGCCCACCACATGGTATTGTCGGTTCCTATCGTGTAGGCTGGGATGAACGTAGGAGTTGTGTGTAATTGCAAAGTAGGCACTGTGTTCACATACGGTGATGTAGGTGCAGGTATGCAATGAGATGGATTGGCTGACTGTGATTGTGGAGGAATAGTCTATAAAGGAACAGCACCTAGGAGGGTAGCTGGAGAGAAGAAATGTTGTTGGGCGTTATGAACCACACGGTCAGCGGTAGTCAGTGATAATAGCATAGTGACCATAAACAATGGATTTATGCGGGACGCTGTGGAGGGAGGAGCCACGACAAAGCTAGCGTGACTACCTCCCTCAAACTGGGAATCTAAGTCCTCCTACCCATCATGGGATGCTTCATCGTGGAACATCTCATCTTGTTGTTCTACTAACACCGTAGCCATTAATAGATGGTCCAACATCCACTGTTGCCGGTCCATTAGGAGTATGGAGGCTTTAGGTGAAGGGATGAATTCCTTCCTGTTACAGTAGATGAACTCGTATTTGCATTTATCTTCAAGTTCCTATGGGTACATGGGCATATTTTCCATAAGTTTGGCATAGAGGAAGTTGTAATGTTCCTTATGCTGAGCATGTCCCTTGGGTTGTTTATTTTCAATCCTGAGGGACCAGCATAGCTGCACCAGACTGGTCGGTAGCTCAAGAATAGTAGGTGTAGCCTGCACTATCCAAGGGTTTTCAAGGCTAGCAGTGTCGATAGTGGTGGTTGATGAGGCCATTCTCTATGTAGATACAGGGTAATGACAACAAGGATAAAGATCACAAGGGCAAAGGCAGGCTAAGGCAAAAATGGGCTTTCTATCCTGCAAGATTCCAGAGGAATTGTCGAAGCAACCGATCTATACCACACGATCGCATAAACAACCATAGAGGTATTACATTTACATTAGTCAAAAATTGGTACAAAAAGCTTACAGGATTACCCATAAAATGCAGATTGGAGGTTCAAGCCCTCCTTCTAGCGCCAGAAAACTGTAACGATGGAAAATGTCAATTGCTGGAAACACCGAGTGCATCTCTGTGTACACAGTTTTAACCCTGGATCTGCATGAGGGTTGTGCTGGAGAAAATGAATCCAAGGTGCCCTGAATGGTCTTGCTGATCAGATAGGGACTTACTTAATTAGTAAATTCATTAGTCATCATATAACGAGGCCATGATTTGATGTGAAAATATATTATCGATTTACAAGGAAATGAGATCTACTCCAAGATCAGATCTTGAAGGTAGTGATAACAATGTAAATGATGCAAAAATATTATAAAATAAATGTAAATAAAATTCAACAAATTGAATTTGGAGAATGTGCGATCCCAAAATTTGAGATTGGAATTATAGACAAATATGTTGAATACAATGGTTGCAAGCAGACTTCAGTTTAGATGAAGTGCATGCCAAGAACAAGAAGCTATTCAAAGATGAAACAAGCAAAGACTAATCTACCTTATTCACTAGCTGATCTAGATGCAAGGGAGTTAGGCTTGAAGCAAGATGTTTGCTAACTTCAAACCTTTGACCAAAAAGATTCTCTCTGTCATCGTTGATGTTCTTTCAATTGCTTATTTTCTTTTGTTTTCTTGTCAATCTTTGCTAAAATTGCCAACAAGTGCCAACACTTTGATCGTTGTCATCCAAAGTATTTATAAGATTAGGGTTAGGAGAAAAACATAGTTTAGATGATGCATGTCCTGGGCCCACAAAATGCCATTGACTTGATGTGCTGTAAATGAAGCTTGTGGCGTTACGCTGCATTACACTCTGAAGCATAGTATAGCATAACCACCCTTCAAGAAGATAGTTCATTTGGCCTTGTCTTTTGCACTGAAAAAGCTATCCTGCGACTATGCTATGATATGCTAAGAAGCATATCATGGCATAATTGCCGCCACCACCTAAATTTCATTACCTTTGTTGCTGTGGATAAGTCAACTGTGCTGCTTGCGTTACGTTGCATAGCATAACATGGCGTAGTACAGCAGAAGTTAAGATTTTTGAACATGGCTGATTTGCAAAGCTGAAGTGTTACCACTATGCATCCCTTGTTCTGTTCTATTCTCTCGAAGTCCACTACACTGAGCTGCGTAGTGTAGCGTAGCAGGCCCTTAGCCAAAAAGAGAAAACTTGTTGAGATGTGCCACTTGTTGAAAATCCTTGCCTAAGCCTTGAGACTTTGCTGAATCATCAAGGTCTCAAAATTTCATGGTGTTTCACCTATATGCATGCCATGAAAATAGGCATTAAAGAGAAGTGTCATCTATTATTATATAGGACTTAGAATATTTTTATGAAGTAGCACCCCAAGGATTTGAAGCTTGCCACTATTGGTACTACTACATGGGCTACAGATATGTACCTCTAGGATAGTATGAGTTTCCTAGGTATGGAGTTCTCCTTTTTTTAATTTTGATGAATCTGGGTATCAAAGGAATCTCAGATCATCCCATCTTATCAATGGGATTCATCTCTAGTATGGAGCTTATGCCCTAATTACTATTTATAATAAATGAAATGGCCATGGGGGGAAGCACTTACTATGAATATTCATGTATATCACTATGTTTAGGAAATATATAAGATATTGTGATACATAAAATACAAATGAAAACCCATGTTTTCACAATGAAAAATAAAGAAATGTTCATGATTATGTTTTTATAATTTTTATGAATTTTATGATTCTAAACAACAAAACAATAATAAACACACATACATCTAAATTTGTTGTGAAGATAGGTACAATGCTTATGTTCCAATCTCTCTTTGGTAGAAGAAAAATACCACATAAGAAATGTGATATAAATGACTCTCATTTATAATCTCAATGGAATAACACCAAGCCATATAGTTGTGACCTCCTTGGATTAGGAATGAATTTTTGTAGCTCAATCAAATAAAATTTAATCAAATATTTTTGTTATTTTTAATGTTAAAGGCATAAATGATAGAATAATGGAAAATCATGAGATCTATTCATCATGTAAGCACTATACTCTTGATTGATTAAGTAATTCTAGATGACATAAGTAAGATAGCACTCTAACAGAGTCTAGTCACACTTTTGAAAGTGACAACTCAAAATATAATATACAAGAAAGTAACTCAACTTAGCCATGGGAGAAGGAGATCTTTTGATATGGGTCCCATTAGTTTTTGACCAATGGTATTTATCATATAGAATGGAGTGTGATTTCATTATAAGCTTTGAAGATGATGTTGAGTGGATTGCCTATAAAACTCAAGTATATTGTTGTGTTGAATAAATATAAAGGAGATTATAGTACATATAACACAAGGAAAAGCCCATGTTGCCACAATGTAAAATAGAAATAATATTTATAATTTTATTTTTTATAAATTTTACATATTCTATAAATATAAAATAAAATAATAATAAACACACACATTACAATCCTTTATTAGAATAGGCAAAATGCTCACAAACACTCATATGTGTTGTAATCCTTTATGGGTCTGATATAGCATAACAAACGAAAATCAATAAATTTCTCTTAGTAAAAACCTCAATGATCAAAGATCATGCCATACAATTATGATCTTTTTGAATAAGGGTGAATCATCATAGCTTAAAGAAATGAGAATTAAAAATATTTTTGTTGTTTTTATGTTTAAGGCATTAAGATAGTACAAGGGAAAACCATGAGATTTATTCATTATGCAAACACTAGACTTCACATCAGTCATATGTGTTGGCACATTTGGCCATTTTATGGAATAGTAAGACTCATGGGTTTGATTTTGGTAAATTTTCAATAACTTACAAGAATTATCAAAGTTATATATTCAAAGGTTGTTGGCATGTCAAGGTTCAATTGCTCGGTTGTTAAGACTTTGTGGAGTAAATTAAAGGATGAATGGGACGATAGGATTGATATGGAGTAATTTTGAGGCAAAAAAAAAATGGCGTTGGGATATTTCAGAGACATTGTCAAACATCCGTTACCATTCAAGAAAATGTTCCAAAGATGTAAATATTTTAGTTTTACGTTTTTGGAGGCTTGCGATTTTGCAAATGCCAAACCCTCACTCACGCAGTACAGCAAACTGAACCATGAAATTCCTGGGCATGGATCTGTGGAAGGCCTACACAACAGCTAAATAATACCTACAATCATCGTTGTCTGAATGTGCTCTGGATGGCCACAGAAAATGCCCATTTTACCTCCCGGGATTTTGTCCTGAATGCAGCCCTGTTCGCGGATTCTGCTAACGATTTGGTGAGTTCAATAATGGAATTGAACTCGATTTTCCTGCTCCACATAGTGGCAGGATTGACAAGGGTTCTTCCACTGCCGGTGCAAATTCATCATTTGGTGGAAGTTTGGGTGTTCTTGGAAAATTCGTGTGTTTGTTTTTCTGCCAGGGTTAATTTGGCAACGGCGTCAACATAACACGCAAGCAGCGGGTGCACAAAGGTAGACGAAGGAAATAACGGCAGCGCCAACACAATACGCGAACACAGGATGCATGAAAAACCCCAAATCAGAATCTGCATTTTTCGGTGTTCTGTCCCACGCGTCTACAATTGCATTGCAGAAAATAAAAAAACACAGGACAAAAGGCAGAGAGCAAAGGACGGACAACAAGCAAATTTATTTTGAATTTTGGGCGGTATGTCGTCCTCCTACAACTTACCTCCCAAAACAGCAGCCATGACCAACACCAATGCATTCAGCATCGCATACCAGTCCGATGAACATGGTGACAAAGACACAGGGGCACATCAAAGACAAGTGTCCGGAGATATTTTGGGCTGATGCTGGTAAACCGGAGTTTGCAGTTTATTAAATAAAATTTAAAATTTAAAATAATCCACAATACCATATGCACATGTGAAGCCCCAGTTATAAACTTACCCTTTTCTAATTTATCTCAAGACTTCAAAAACATTGTTGGTTGATATATTATATAAGTTATATTAAGCACTTACAAATATTTGTAATATTAACATGTTTATGATATTTTAAACATGTTTATTTAAAAGTATAGATATAATTTCCAAAGCATAAATCTCTCCTAATTACATGTATAACTTCCTAAATAAATCTTTCCTCATTAAATGAGTAAGTTGTAACCACCTTACTTGGAAGAAAAGTTAGCTAGGATATTTTAGCAAGTAATCTCCTATTGGTTGGACAAGTTACTTGGGAGAGAAGTTAGGTGAGATATTTTGAAATT